>CM061040.1:72240743-72448848 GCA_030762985.1 Adelphocoris suturalis | reverse complement strand
AAGCATTGAACTACTTATGCACTCTGACGGAAGTTTGGGAAGACATCATGTCAACTACGTTTCAGCACTGGCAGGAAATTCGAATTTTCGTCAGGGCTGAACATATATATATATATATATATATATATATATATATATATATATATATATATATATATATATATACAGGGTGAGTCTCTCGCAAATGCAAAAAAAAAATTTGGGTAAAACTACATCATAAATGGAGTAAAATGCCGCCAACTGCATATTTTTATCTCAATCCGTTCTCGAGATATGATTTTTTAAAGGTTTTTTCAGGAAAACCGTATTTTTTTCCTTTTAAACTCAACTTTCTTCACTTTACTTCATTTAATTTTAATTTTTGACCACATTTTCGGAATCAGCACTAAATTTACTATAAGAATAGTGTACTTGGGTTCTTGAAAAGTACCATCCAAAGGCCCTCACATCAGCTCAAACATTGACGATTTTGAAAAAATAATATTTCTGAAAATCTTTAAACTTTACTACTCTTCCAAAACGAATCCTAGAAACTGACAAATCTCATGAAAACTGCTTCGTCTGATACTCTTTCCAACGGTATAATCAAGTTTACTTTTATTTTGTTATTTAGTGGAGAAAATGATGTTTTAATGTTAAAAAATGTGGGTTTTTCAATGAAATCGTTGGTTTTCTCGAAAGATGACCCTCCATGAACCTACGAGTATGGGGTCGGTTTCTATGTATTTTTTCACGCTGTATCGAGTGGTAACATTTGTAGATCTCTCCAACTCCGTTATAACCGAGTTTTACACTTAAAATCGCAAATGTTTAGTTTGTTTGTTACGATTAAATGTATGTGTTATGGGGTAAAACTAGTTAATTAAAGTGTAAAACTCGATTATAACGGAGTTGGAGAGATCTACAAATGTTACCACTCGATACAGCGTGAAAAAATACATAGAAACCGACCCCATACTCGTAGGTTCATGGAGGGTCATCTTTCGAGAAAACCAACGATTTCATTGAAAAACCCACATTTTTTAACATTAAAACATCATTTTCTCCACTAAATAACAAAATAAAAGTAAACTTGATTATACCGTTGGAAAGAGTATCAGACGAAGCAGTTTTCATGAGATTTGCCAGTTTCCAGGATTCGTTTTGGAAGAGTAGTAAAGTTTTAAAGATTTTCAGAAATATTATTTGTTCAAAATCGTCAATGTTTGAGCTGATGTGAGGGCCTTTGGATGGTACTTTTCAAGAACCCAAGTACACTATTCTTATAGTAAATTTAGTGCTGATTCCGAAAATGTGGTCAAAAATTAAAATTAAATGAAGTAAAGTGAAGAAAGTTGAGTTTAAAAGGAAAAAAATACGGTTTTCCTGAAAAAACCTTTAAAAAATCATATCTCGAGAACGGATTGAGATAAAAATATGCAGTTGGCGGCATTTTACTCCATTTATGATGTAGTTTTACCCAAATTTTTTTTTGCATTTGCGAGAGACTCACCCTGTATATATATATATATATATATATATATATATATATATATATATATATATATATTTATATATAAAATATATAATATATATAATGGGTGCTAGTTCGGTGTGCGCTCTACCGTTGCGTTTCTGGTTTGGGGTGCGCTCTAACCCCACAGTTTCAATGTAAATGACAAAAAATCATTACAAGCATTTCCTGCTAACAGACGACCCCTGTTGTATTTTCTTCGTCCTGCAAAACGGGAATCGTCAATCTGAATCGGACTTTCTGCGGTACCAATCATTTTCCCTTTTGTTGCCAAAACAGCAGTACAAATTTCACGGCAGAAGTTAAACCAATCAGTCACACACTCTCGGCCTCTTCCAGTCCGGTCCTGCACAGTGTCAAAGGGCAGTTCCAGAACGAACATAAAAATTAGTTCCATAATTTGGCACAGCGTCAAATTGCTGTGACAACGCCCATTCAAATCGGTGTAATGGAAAAAACGATTTCCGGTCCTAGCTGATCTCGTTGTCTGGCAGCCCGTTTTTGGACAGCGAAAAGTAGGGACCCACTCCCCACTACGATTTTTCCGTTTTTTCACCACCATTGTAGTTCCGCATTTATGGCAGTCTTCGTTATCATCCTCGTTTAACAACAATCCTCGGTCTACTAAATATTTATGACACACTATTTCACTTGACACAATATCACAGTAAAAATCGTGACAATTTGCACACATAGATCGCAGACTGGCGAAAGCCAGAGATCGACGGGACCCTTAGATCGCAGCCGGTTCATAGAGCGCACACCGAACTAGCACCGAAAAATTTATATATTCTATAATATTGTATACTATACTTTCAGGAAATATGAGGGTTAGGCAGAATATGGTCCCCTACGAGTTTCATTGTTCCCAAATCAGTTTCAATTCAATCAAGCATAATTTTCTCACTCCCTAATTTTGTTATTTCGCCAATCTCGCTCGAATTGGGGGAAGATGATTGGATCAAACCATATACCAATTTCAATATGATCGCATTATTAGTTACTCTCCATAGGATTGATAAGAAAAAGTTCTAGTCGTGAGCATAATCGTATGAGCGAATTTTGGTAAATTATCGTACTTCATTATGTTGCGTTTTTTTGAAAATTGAGGACGTTGAGAAAAAAGAAATTTATAACTTCCAGATTTATGGAGAAAAAAAACCGTTCTACATAATGATCAGCTATTCAAAAAGAGATTTTGGATCTTTTAAATGTTTGCAGTTTTTATCGATTTTTTAAGCACATTTTAATGAAATTGAAGTACATTTTCAGCATAATTTAGTACATAAATTTTTAATGTTCTATTTCATAGTTAATAAACTTCATTTCAGCTATATTATACTAAAATACATACATTTAACGATTTCTAGCCGTTTTTTGCTATTTTCATTGATTTTTGCAGCACTTTGAAATAGATTTGTTGGAGGTTGGTTTTGGAAACGTCGTACTATCTTGTTTGTGATGGCTGGCTATACGTACATTTTTCCAGCACAACACCTTTAACTCGAAATTCGCGATTGAGAAAATAGGGGGGGGGGGGGGGCTGTAGAACTTGACCGGTCAAAAACTACGACCCCCCCCCCCCCCTCCCCCATTAAACGCCCACGATCGAAGCACTGTATTTACGTAAATGTACTGGGTTTTTTGTTTTTCTTAATGTGATAATTCAGATAAACACTTTGATTGAAAATCAACAATTTTAACCACGAGAAAATTTCGGAATATGTATACGTAGTTTCTATTCAGAAGCAATTCTAGTCATCGTCAACCTATATTTGCGTTTCTCGAGCGCTTGAGGATTGTTTTTCTAGCTCTCGGAGATGCGAGCAGGGCGAATTGAGGGAATTTCGGTGCTGACCGAAATGAGTCCCGATAAGTTTTTAACGAAATTTTGATACTAATCTATACATCAAACTAATCTAAATTTTTACGAAGGGATTGACTACTTGATGGTATGTATTTCTGAAATGCAAGCATCCAGACCACCTAACTATACACACCATTCTGACCTAGATAAATGTTCATCTAATCTATCTGGGGCTCACTTCGTCCTCTCGACACATTTACATTTCTACAGCGAAGCTTTCGTGCTTCTTAGGGGGAAGTATGGTGGTTTTCGATTAGAAAAATTCTATCGGATGGGAGGGGGGGCGGCGGTCATAGAACACCCTAGTTGGACAAATATATCAAAATGATTGCTTGGAGTCGAGGGTAGAAAATCCCCCAGACTCTCCTGAAACCGAACTGGGTCGAGTCCTTAAACCCGACTAATTCCATGAGATGCTCGATTGCTTGATTTCAAATATAAATGTAAGCCCAAGGGGCAGTAGATTGTAGTTTTTGCCAAGCAAAAAACTTGACTAGCGCCCCTCTTTAAGACCAAAATTAATTACCGTTAATCATACTTGGGATTAATTAATTAATTAATAACATTAAAAGAGAGGGGGGTTATGAAGAGTCCAAATGTATTTTCAAAATGTGAAAACGATGTTTTGAGTGAGAGATCTTACGTTGAAAATAGTGGCAGAAGGACTAAACACCCTCGATGTGTAATAATTCGTAGCGTTTTTACAATTCGATCCGCTAATTCTGAACCTACCCAGCTAATCTACATTCAGGTCTTAGTACATTCGCAAGTCTTCGTTTATGATGTACTTAATAGGCGTTAGGACGTTAAAGAACAGAAGTATAAGTAGTTACCTTGTGAGGACGAGAGAACAGCAATCAAAAACAAGTATGTTCGTACCTACTTGATAAAAATATACCCAAATATTTCGAATTGAAGCCTGTATAATTACTCAGGTAGGTTTATGACCATGCAACCATAAAGCTGAAACTTACGATTCCAGGAAGATGGGCGTATTTAGGAAATGATTTTGAGTCATTCATAGTGTCCGATGAGGTGGACTTATCTGGCAAATTCGGAAATGCGAAGACTAAGGACTCAAATTTTAACTTGAATCAATATTAGAGGAGTACGGACGTTTTACAGGAAAACACTTTCAGCCGAATCGCCACAAATAATAGAGAAAATTGGGTTATGGAATATCTATTAGCAGATGAACGCAGTGAAAGTTCTTTTCATTATGATACGATAACGTTGGATGTGATTCTTTTTTTCCCTGTGATGTGATTCTTTACTTCTTCTCCCACTTCTTCCATAGCACTCCTACGTCCTTATCAATATCATACCACAGGGTTCTTCCACTTCGCCGCTTACTTGTCCCAACCTTTGGGTATTGATAAGATGGAGGGCTATTAGTGATGTTTCAGGCCGTCAAACCTTTGAGTATTGATACGTGCCACTACTGTCGTTTGGCTTTTGAATTGACCAGAGGCAAAATGGCCGAACACTGATCAGCTGATGTAAGATGTGATGTTGAGTTTGGTGAATGAATGGGGATTGTATACCTAGGACATATTTCTTATTTAATATTTACGCCCTAATTGTGCACCGTACATGTACACTGCTATTTAACACCGCTAATATTTCATATTTTTTACACTGTGGGAATAAGTGTTGAAATGACGCCAGTACACTCTAGTGGATGTTTGATGAAGGTAGACAGCTGTTCTGTGTCCCAAAAAAAAAAAAAAAAAGAAATAGGAGGCACCAAGATTTGGGCATGGGAACCGAAGTATGTACATATTGTACATACTAATATCTAGACAGTTATGTCTACGTACATAATTAGTACTAAAATGTAACAATAATAAGTAATATCAAACAAAACAAATTACAATAAACTGCATTGTCATTTGAATTTGAAAAAAGCGTGGCGAGCGCGGGTCAGTCAATTGCAAAGCCAACGCGACTGTAGTGGCACGTATGCCTTGACGCGGAAACAGCGTTGAATTCAGAGCAATGGCCCTCCATCCTATTAATACTCAAAGGTCCCAACACATGAACCTAGGAGGGGAAGTGGACCGGGCGTCTACCCCTTCCCTCGTCGATCGGCGTGTGGTCAGAGGGAGTTGGGAAGAACTAGGCCCCTTCGGGCGGATAGGCGTGGCCTAATGTAAGGTGGAGGGGGGCTTCTTACAGAACCTCGTGAGCTAGCTAAAGGCTGTATCACACTTGCATTTTTTCAGCTTTTTTCTCGCATTTTCAATGCTCGAACGTGAAGAAGGCAAAGTGCTTTTTCTCAAGGTCCACTGTAAATGTTGAAGTGGAATAAGTGCGAAAACAGCGCATTCTGGCAGAATGCAGTTTTATTAAATCTGTCAGGTTAGGGCTCCAAGGGGTTTTCCATTGAATTGTTACCTTCCCAAGGGTTATGTTTTAGCATTTTTCTTGTGTGGAGGTAAAAATTAGAACATGATCTAATTTTCCCAAGGGAGTTTAAAAATGCTCCGCCAGGATGAGCACTGGCCGAAAAAGCTGACCTTGGAAAAAAGCACTTGGCCTTCTTCACGTTCGAGCTGAAAAAATGGAAGTGTGATACGGCCTCAAGAAAGCAAGTCACTACTATTGTTTGTGACCAACCTCGAGGCTTTCGCTTTCCCTCCCCACTGATCCCGACTTTTGCTCGTGCTGTGTTTTTAATTTGTGGTACACTTTTCATTTTATTTCACAATTTTAATTTTATTTGTATTTCTCTTCTGTTAGTTTTTTATTAGGTATATTAGTTTGATTTCATTCCAGCAAAGCCAAGGTGTATTATTATTTTTTTTATTGTGTCAATTTTTTTTTTTTTTTTTTTTTTTTTCAGAGTGCTCCTTTTGACGAACTACACTCTTTCCACTTTCCGAATTTTACAATAAGCCGAGAGAAGGAATAATAAACAAAATAGATAGAAATATAAATTAAAAAAAAAAAAAAAAAAAATCAATGAGCAAGCATGTCTGAAAACAAAAACTAGACAGAATCATAAAAATAACAAAACTTAAATAATCAAAAGTGAGTAAAATAAACTGTAAACAAATAAAAAGAAAAACAAACAAACAGTAACAAAAAACAATAAAATAATCAGGAAATTATGTAAAATAAATCAAATAAAGGAAAAATTAATAAATAAAAATGAATTAATTCAATTTTTGGTTAGCAAAGCTTCAAAATTTTGAATTTGGAATCATGATTTGGAGAATGGAAAGAAGAGAATGGAGGTGTGGAAGTGCAGTATTTGTGGAAGCTACTCAAGCCCAAGCATCGCTTTGTAAAAGTACGTTGTTATTTACGTTACCTTGTTGTTGTTACTACAATGTAAGTATTTATTAATCAGTGAAGTTAATTAGGTACAGTGTTTGATGTAATTACGTTGCTGATTGTATTGGTTCGTAGTAAGTAGATACCCATTGGTAAGTAACTTACTTGGTGAGTTTACGGTTGTTGGTGCTATCCAAGATCCAACGTGCTGTAATTAATAGTGCTCATGCTAATTTTCCTATGTTCTGTTGAGGATACCCATTTGGGAGCTAGGATCCGTATTTTTGGGACTTGATAGCAGTCACCTCCTTGTTGGCAAGTCCTGGGTACTGGCTTATTAAATTATTGTGAATAAATATCTATATCAGTGGACTGCAGTAACCCTTGAACTGAATAGATTTTATTCATGATTTTGATTGAGCTTGCTGAGAACTGCTTATCAGGCCATTTGCCACTAACAGTAAATGTGTACCTACATTATATACCTACCTATGTGTTTTTTAATTTATTTCATGTTTCCTAATTCTACCAATCCATATCTGCACCTTAAATACATGCGCTCAGAATTTTTTTATTTGATTTATTTATTTATTTTTTCATTTTTTACATCAAACAAAATATCACCAAGTATTTGCATAAAACAATAAAACAGCAAATCCTTGACACAAAGGTTTATTATTTTCTGTTATAGATATCAAACCTGAGACAGAATCCGCTGTTTTTCCCCATCAATTTATTCAATTACTGAGAATCTAATTACTTAACTACTATTAGAATGATATATTCAGTAGAATACCTCTATTCGGGTGTGTTATGCACTCGTGAAGTGAGTGAATAACACGAATAGACACCTAATTGAGTCAGGTTCAGTAGGTACAGTACCTACAGAAAATTTGATGTTACTTATACTAGAACCTTCAGAAGGCATTTGGAGATTGTTGTTATTATTAACTATATTTCGATAGGAGATGGATCCTGTTGTCAAGGTAATTTCCAATGCTTATTCAACATAAAAAAATTCGTTTTCATTCACACTCATATTGACCTGTTCATCTGTCTCGACCTTACAGGGAAAAAACGAGGAGCTTATTGACTCAGGGGAGTGAAATCTATTCAGATTAAGTAGGTACTTACTATAAAACACATTACTCTCCCATTGAAAGTTTCCGAGTTACAGATTTTTGAAAATTTCAGTCCTTAAATAGCACCTCTTAGAATTGAGCGATTGTTACCAAAAGTTTCAAGGATCATCCTCGGGAGATGAGCGATTTTTAAGGTGGATTTTGTTCTGGTAGTTTGGGAGAAAAGCCGCGGACGGACGGATTTTTTATTTTATTCAATTTTCGGAATCTACGTGTCTTGAAAGTAGGTAAATCAACAAAAAATGTTGACGGGTTAAAAAACATTTTAAAATTTTAAACTTTTTAAAATTTTTCTTGGGCGATCACAATGGTTCGTTATTGAAAATAATAAACCAAATACAATACGAATTTGCACCATACATGTAAAAACCAAAGACTTCCTGTAGAATTGGCTAAAAGAATTCAATTTTGCACCCCAAATATGAAGACAAATGAAAATTCGTTCTATTGCTACTCACCATTGGCAAGATCAAGACACAAATGCTGAAGATAACCAATTTTTCACATCAAACCAAAATTTCAATTCACAGATAAAAAGTAAAAAAAGAAGAAAAAGATTAATTGGCTATAGTGTCATACTACATGATGGGTACTCATTATTGGCTATTTTATGACACAAATGCTGTTGAAAACTAATGTTCCACGTCAAACCTTATAAAAAAATAACAAACGAATAAAAAACAAAACATGGATTGACCGGGGTGCGAGCGCGGTCCAACTGTGTGGTAGGTGGAAAACGATACCACTAGGCTATCGACGGAGGGGCGTGGTGCGTCAAAACACCTAGGCTCTCAAGCAGTTTGGAATAGGCCACGCTCCGAAACCTTTTTTTCCATGACATTAGCTTTGTTCGAGCTGTCCACTGAACTTGCTTAGAGCTCCTCCGCGCAAGCGCATTGAGCAAGGTGGCCGTTCGAGCTGGCCAAATGGCTGCTCCGTGGCAGCTCTGCCATCGTTCGAGCTGGCCCGCTGAGCTTGCTCTTAACTGCTCCGAACTTGCTCAGCCTGCTCCGGCCGATGAGGAAGAGCAACGTGCTCCACGCATGCGATCTAATTAGCGTAGGATAACCTGGTATATCCTTCCTCAAACCTCCATAACCTGATTAAGGTTCGTCAACGAAGGACTCGTTTTTTTTTTTCATCTGTTTCAATATGAAATCCGCTGTTTTTTCCTGTTTTGTGTCAGAATTTAACTAGGTATAGTGTTGTACATATTTGATATTGATTGATGATGGACCAGGAAATAGGTAGGGGGAATGGTGATCTCATTTTTTTAATCTATCATTGTTGCATTACAAACCTATTTCATCCCGCATTTTTCGTATCTCTGACAATTCACAGACATGCAATTTCCCGCATTGCTCCTAACACGAATTCACGACGATGATACTTGAATAAAACACTTATGAGGATTACATTTTTATGTACTTACTTACATTCTTATTGTTAAAGTAGAGTCTCCAAATGAGACACCTCTGTGACGCATGGAACTTCATTCCATGCAACCTAGACCACAAATAAGTTATGATACGTGTCCTGTTGTAAACTCCATGTTTATGAATCCAATAGGATGATATTTAGTATTGCTCATAATTAATACACATAAATGTGTAATCTGATCTTAATATTGTTTCAAGGATCTGTTCCGTATATCTACATGTTTAACTAGTTCGAGTAATCAATATGATGCTCTATGCGTGATCTTTGTGGCTACACTGGACAGTAGTGAGATTCGCCATTGGACGAATCTCCCCTCCTCATTCATTCCGTTCTCGGACGATATATGCTTATGTGCTTCGGTTTCCCTGTTACACAAAGCTCTCACTTGATCATTCTTTGTATAATATTGCATCTCAGTTTATCCTCGCCTAAAGTGTTTAATCGAGTCTATCTTTTGTTGTGTTTTCAAATATATACGTTCAATCAAGTTATATGAACTGTGTGTTGTGTATAATTCACCATCAAGCCCCAACTACTGCGGTAAATGTTCGTCTTGGGTTTACTAACGTTAGACTTGCGTTCTAGACTTATTATGGTTCTTGACTTGTTCATTTGTATTTGCTTACGACGGCTTTTTGACTCGATACGATATCGTTATATAAGCACCGTCTTTAATATGTATGCGTAAAAATGGTCGTCAATTCAAATATCCAATTTCAGCCACAGACCCCCAACTGTAAGTTAAAACAGATCGCCAGGATTTCAGGTTACGTTCGGTGTTAGGCCAGAGCGTCATGACGCTATGTCTAGTCACTTCTCCGCTAGACGGCGCTAAGATCTACACAGGAACTGGATGACTCCAGCGAAATGGCCGTCGGAAACTTAGAGGCATTTTCGACCAAATGAAGTTGGAAATTCTTTTGTTTTCCTTAGGGCTCTGAGAGTCATTTCAACTCGATAAAATCGATTTCCTTGTAGATTTCTTTCATTAGTTTTGAATTTTATGTTACGAAAGAAATTCGTTTCCAAAATTATTTCTGTGGTCGAGCAAATAGTCGGGACGCCGAACGCATTGTTGAGATACCATGCTCGAGCTCGTTGCCAGTTTAAATCCTCTGTCTCCAGCGTGGTGAGGTGAAGTCTGAATTTTTCTGATCCCAACAGATAATTCAGGCGCCGAGTTACGAGATAGCAATTTGAATCGCTAGCCCGAGTCAGAGAAGGCTGGTCTAGGTGTGCACACTTTCAATTTATTTAGATTAACCTTCCGTTTGTCGCATGTGTTTTTTGCACAAGGATTGTCGCATGAACCTGTGAGGTGCATCTGCACTTTTTCTTAGCTCACAACTAGTCTATTGGCCAGATATGACGAAAATATTATATATATCAATGGAGAAAGGTAATTTGGGGTTCTGGAAGGAAAATGTGCTAGCCAAACTGCATATATAATCCCAAGTTTAATAACAAACATAAAAATTTGAACATTGTAAAGGAACATTGTAATGGAACATTGTAAGTAATCTGGATTAGTACATTCTATCCCTTACCATTTATGATCTAGATTAGACTAGAATTAGCATACCGCAAAATCTAGTCACCAGGCGCTCAATGCCTTGTACATTTCGAATAGGTAGTAATCTCGGTAACGTGAACTTATCTAATAGTTATTCGGCTCGTCAAAAAATAAAAAGAAAAATCAAACAGAATTGCTATAAGAAAAATTATAATTACTTAGACACATCATTTGAATCAGTTGAATCATCTCCCCCCCCCCCCCCTCCGTTTGTCAGAACATTTCCTGCACAGTGGAGAAATATGTTCTAGACACAGGTACTCGCCACAGATCGTGCACGAGTACTTGGTGCTCCTTCTTCTCTTCGCCTCGTAGCAGGGTCCACAGCGTTTTCTTTTTGTGCCTGCTGTTTCATTTCCTTCTTCAGTATGAGCAGCATCTGTGGGTGGATTCTGGAATCATGATGACATCCTGTCTCGGAGTTCCCTAGGGAGTGGTGTCGTGGATGAAGCACGCCGCAATATATGGGGCTTCACGAGCTCTTTGGCTAGCTGCCACAGGAAGTGTCGACGACTTTTGATTGTATTCTTGTTTCCCCTGTAAATTACTTTTGCATTTATGCCAGCAACATTGAACATGGAAGAAAAGACCACCATTGGCCAATTTCGAGCAACATTGTAAGTTGCACAAAGCTTGTCTACCGTGTCCACTCCTTTTGTCTTATTGAAGAATGTTACATCTATTTTTTACATGTCTACATCATCAGTACGATCAAATAGCAGACGGTGTAGTGCTTCTACATCTTCATCATCCATCAGGTTCACCGTAATCTTGTCAGCCGATATCTGAAATAAAAATAACACGTGAATTGTCGCATGTACCTGACAGGTGAAAAGTGTGTGAAAGGGGAAAATATTTAATGTTTTCCTATTCAAATGATTACTACAGGTTAGATACACAAGCACAAATCCAATAAAATAAGAATTCTTCAAGAAAATAAAATAAAAAATAGAAATTTAATTTACTTACTTGTATGGTCGCATGCACCTGTGAGGTGTTTTTGATGTCTCTGCAGCAACTGGCACACGCGACAGAGCCCAAACTCGCACTGTCTCTCGAGAAAGTGATTTCAGGAGGATAGATGGAGGGGCATCCTCCCCACCCTTCTCGTTCAGGTAGAGGAGTGGATTGTCGTTCACTATGCACCTGTGAGGGCCATGCGACTACTGGAAGGTTAACATATCACAGTTCAAACCCGAGACTCGTTCTTGAACTTTATAGAAAGGATGGGTCGCTACTTTCTGACTTGTATACATATATCAGAACAAATCAGAAATCAATGAGACAGCAGTCGGAGATCTTGTTTACTTTATGACGGAGCTGTAAAAGACGCACATCGGATATCTAGTCACTTGGGAGTGCACCCTAATGAATTTTTAAAAAGTCAAAATAAAACTAAGTACAAAGACGTAGCAAGTTATGAAGTCAGTCGTTTAGATTTAATATGTATAATCCTACCTTTCTAGAATCATTTACAGATAAACATAAGAATGTTCTCGGTCAACCGACCGACTCGGCTGCAGAAACATGGGTAAAAAGAAAAAGGCGATTTGTTTTCTCATGAATATGATAGAATATCTATGATTGTGTAAACCTCATGTCTTTATAGATGATTTTTGTTTTGAATCCTGTGTTTTATAGGCTCATAAGCCTGGGAGGCCTCCCCCATAATATATAAATTTAACGTCTACCCATAGAATAGATCTTTCTGCAATCTTTACAAGTGCCATAGCTGTCAATAAAATCAAGGTAGACGACTAGGTGAATAATATTGATACTTAAACCTGCTTATGACTTTATCGGACCTTATGTATAAATATACTGATTGAAAAAGGGTACTTGGACACATAAGTTACATGAATTAAAATTTCTGTGAGGTATTTGGGGGGCTTTAAGTCTCAGATAGAGGTAAATTTAGGTTTACTACAGTCAAAGCTATCGAACTCGAACAACAAATATGCCTCGCTGTCCCGACTGGTGAAGTCAAACCAAACCTCAAATTCTAAATTGTCTTGCTCTTCCGAAATCCTAATGCTGCTGATAGGACTCCTCCAGTTTCCCCGACTGGGTATGGTCAGGAACACCTATTTGTTTAGAACCATTTCGTAGCTCTAGTGAACCATCCGGTCGTGTTACTTGAAGATACTGATATGATAGTGGAAATGAGTTCAAGTTCTAAAGCTCAGATTCAGAACGACCGTAACGCTTCTCCCTATGAGAATTCTAATATTTCAACTTAAACAAACCCTAATTATTTTGCGCGTCCTAATGTAAGGCACCAGTAACCGAGTGTGCATACGAGTTCATATAGGGTGTGTAAGATCGATGCTGTCAAACTAAGACCCTTAGAGAACCGACTTGATAGGGTAGATCAGTTCAAGTATTGGAAGAGAAGTGTTGTGGGTCAATTTGAAACTTAAGAATGTGTTTTTGTACGGGACCCTTCTGAGTTGGCACCTGGTGACTTCTCGGAAAAAGGCAAAGAAATTGCTAGGAAAAGGTTCGGGTATTTAATTTTTGAGTCACTTTCCCAGTATTTCCAAGCTTTGGTGCAGGATCTGATCAATCCTAAGGAAGTAATGGAAAAGTTACACTATACCTGTGACCCTGCCTCTAAGTTTCAACTCAAACGTTTAGTACAAGAGTTTAATTCGATTCACTTCGACCCTAAAGCGGAAAAAGCTATTGAATTCTTGAATAGATTTGCGAAATTAGGCAGAAGCTTGCCTATATTAATTCTGATTTGCTTACCCCTGATTACATCAAGACGGTTTTGAGTTCTCCATCGACGAGACTGTCACATACCAGAAGGTTTCAAGTTCATGCTGGAAGCGCTTCGTGGCATGCTCTTAGAGGAACAACTCGGAAGCGAGCAATCGTCTTTGTGTGGGTATAGCTATATTTTTGATACGTAGTCGAATCGCTTCTCTCAGGGGTCGAGGTGGATCGAAAAGAGAAAGGGGTAGTCACGTACGAGGGGGGTGTAACATCTAGGGTCTCCGCTAATCCCTTTAAACAGAATACTTTTTTCGAATCTTCTTCAAAGAAATCCGGGTTTTGTGTCTAGTGTAAACGGAAAGGTCACACTAGAGCTACGTGTTTTAAAAGCCAATAAGATTTGCTTTGACTGTGGTATTTTTGATTAGCATTTTGCAAACGAATGTCCAAACCCTACGAATGTCCGAACTCCCGCTTCTAAAACTAACACCCCTAAAAATTCCAATGCACCATTTCACTTGACCAGCCATAGGCCTTCGTTAGCTTCCAAAAAGCCGAAGCTTTTCACGATGCCTCTAGGGCAAGCCAAACGGTTGGCTCAGGAATTCCGGAATCAACCCGACACTGCCTTCTCTATAATTGGATCTATTGAAGGGGACGACAAGGCGTTGGTCTGGGTTACGATGGGGGATGAAGAGGAGCAGGTCGTTAGCACACTTAACTATGTTAGCGAGCGCCAAATACATGGCTCTACTTTCACAAGGTCTGAAGGTAAGCGGAATCTCACGGCGATTATTGAAACGGGTCGTACAGAACGTCCTACTTCGGACAAATCATATCTGACTAATTTTTCAACGTTTGCCTCAGACTTGTGTGTTTAAATGCGCTAATAGGCGCGGACTTATATATGTAAGCTATCGAGGAGACCTTAATTTTATGAATAACGGTCAAGCGTCTATGTTGATAACTGTTCTGTACACTCCGGTGCTTATGGTGCATAAATATTATATGCCTACCTACACACGATATTCAGATAGAAACCCAAGGATTTAGAGTGGGCAATTGATAATGGTACAGAATACAACAGTCTCATTTCAATTTCAAAACGACTTCGTTTTTACAGTTAATGTAATCTATAATAAATTGACGAAACAAGTGAGTCTCGACTTTTTTTTTTTTTTTTAATCTTATGCCTCGACGGTTTGTGGCAACTTCGGCCATTCGTCTTCTCGCAGCCCAATATAACGTCGAGTTTCTAATGAAAATACAATTTTCGGCCTCCAAGGATGCACGGACGTCTTCAAGCTCTGGACAATTACCCAGATGCTGACTATCCATGAACCCGCCTCCACAGACACAATCCGGGCTCTGAAATACACCTATTCTGTGCAGGTGGCCCTGGAGGTAGTCATGGCCTGTGGTTAGCCTAAAACAGGCTACAGCTACTTGTCGAGGAAGGTTATGTGGAATCCGTCCGTTCTGTACAGTCAGTGATTGCCACTTCCTACCTTCAGCCTCCCGCTGCTGCCTTACAATTACCAGTCTCGACTGGTATTTGTCAATGATTTATACATGAAATTTAGTTATAGTAGGCTCTTTCGACATCCGGAATCAACTGTGGGTAAAGTTTGGTGACGATCCGACAATTTTATAGTTTTCGCCACACAGAATCGGCTAACAGCACTATAAAAGCTTAAAAAGTTGTCCATGACTACAATATAGGTATACGACGTCGTCACTGACGTCAGACAATGTCAAATAATTAAAATTCGTGTTTGGTAACGTTTTCAATAGTTCCCGTCACATAGAATCGTGAATAAAAAACGATGTCGAGTACATTGTACCAGGTAACCAGTTTTTCAAACTTCGGGAGGAACCTGATCAGTGGACCATCTTACCAGTGGCATACACGAAGGCCGACAAAATTGCGTGCTGCATCACCAGTCGATTTGTTGAACATGACCTCCCAGATACGAAGCCGTGCTGATTTGCAGAGAGGTGCGGTCGAACAGAACCTCCAATCTGCGACACTATAATCTTTTCCAGTGTCTTAGGTATTGTGCTTAATGAGCAGATTGGTTGGTATTCGTTTATCTGCGACTTGGATGCAGACTTCGGGATTGGCGTAATATACGCACTCTTCAGCAAGGTGGAACAATACCCAACTCCGATTGAGTAAAAAGTACTGCAAGTGGACCAGAAACTGTGTCCACGCAACTTCGTAGAACCAGAAGTGGCACTCCGTTTGGGCCCATTCCCTTCGAGACGTCACTAGTTCCTTAGACGTAAACACTGAGCTTATCAAAATGATCCCAGGGAGCAACAAGAAATAGAAGGATCATTCGGTTTCTTAGGCCGGTACACAGAAGAGAAGTATCTGCCGATTCAGCCGACTCAGACCCAAAGTGCATTATAGATGGAACAGTTGAGGAGCCTCTAGTACAGTTTATAAAATTCCAAAAGTTCTTCAAGTCATTCTTGGCCGAGTTCTGTATCTTCCTGATGTATTCAGAATATGCAGATCGAGAAAGAATCTTACATTCGGCACGAATGAAATGGTAAGCAGAATAATCGCAATCATAGCCAGTGTTTTTGTGACGGGCATGCAGCATGTTCTTTTTTTTTTAATCAATACTTTCAGTGCTGCTGTTTGGAAAAATTGAGGTCTCTTTTAACTGTGCGTGGAACAAAACTCTCGAACGAAGCATGAAAAATCTCATATAGCTTGAGGACAGCATCCTCAAGTGGTAGAGACTTACAAAAACTCCAGTCATAGGTATTGAAAAAGTCGTTCACTCCAGCAAAATTTGAGTGCTTAAAATCATAATCGAATGCATATGTTGCATAAATTCTTGATTCCGCAAGCTCAACTGAGAACTTACATTCAAAAGAAGGGTGATGGATATCCAAGGGTACCAAAGGTCAAACGATCAAAGGGAGAGGTCAGGCAAGCTTGACTTGCACAAATCGAGAGTATTATTTGAAGCATTTCTTAATAGGTTATGCTGGACGAAATTGAATAAACTCATCGTTTCATGCAGGAAACCCCGCTTAGGAGGCCCTGTTAGAAGGGACGACAACCTGTCATCTGACGCTTCCCAATTCACACCAAGTTGTAGTCACCAGCTATAAGAATTGAGTAGTCGGGGAAACAATCGGTAATTTTGTCCAGTTCATCCAAATGATTCTCGAAGAAGATCGGTGAACAATATTCTGGCAAGTAAACACAACCTACTCGTAATACCAATTTGTAGTCCGGAATCACGACGAACACCTGCTCAACGTTCAGTGCCACAAAGAAGACCTGAGTTCGGAGGACACACCAATGAGAACGCCTCCGCCTACCAACTTGGATGAATTAGAAGCACTTCTGTCATTTCTATAGATGATGTAAGTAGCCAATCTGAGCTCGCAAGAATTAACATCTTCACGTAGCCATGTTTCGGATAGGAATATAAAATCAAAATCCAGTGTGGGAGCCATTTGTCCTGGTCCAGAGAGCTTGGTATTTAGACCACGGACATTCTGACAGAATGCCGTCATGATCCGCCGTTTTGGGGGGGGGGGGGGGATCTAGGCTTATTCATCGGTAATTTGCCCTTTTTTCACTATTGTAGGAACACCTTTTAAATATTTTATTGTCAAATCTCGTTCACCTCTCTCAGTCCTATAATTTAAGTAATTCCTTTCTCAAATTCTCCAAGAACTGTCTTTCTAAAGGAAATCTATCCTGCGACATGGAGGTAGATGAGGCATTGTCTGATCTATTATCCATTAAAATCATGGAGACAATTTAGGGGGATTTTATCGTGACTATAAGTGGGCGGGTGGATTTGCCAGGCGACCCGTTTACCAATGCGATTGAATTTAGAAATATTAGGCTCAAAATCCACTGAAAATTTATTTAAAATATCTTTTATTACGCGAATATCATCATTTATACGGTCTTGAGGGACTACAGCCTTCGATTCTGGAATCTTGTAAAGAA
Source organism: Adelphocoris suturalis (assembly GCA_030762985.1). NCBI lineage: Eukaryota > Metazoa > Arthropoda > Insecta > Hemiptera > Miridae > Adelphocoris > Adelphocoris suturalis. Next base: position 72,431,328 of record CM061040.1, on the reverse strand, counting down.
TTGTATTATGCGATCTTCTTTGCCGGTCTTTGATTTCTGCCATAGCCTCCTCGAAAGTAAGGCCATTCATGGCACTGCTTCCAATCGATTTGGCTCCTCGCTCCAAGTTCGCCAAGCGCTCGCCGAGTTTATCTCCCTTCAACTTATTGACATCCTCGGATAAGGCCACAATATGTTCACGCAGTACTGCACATTCCTCGACTCCAGCGTCTACTCGATCCAAAAGGTTCGCCGCCAGCAGCGACCCAACATCTGCCTGTAAATGATCGACTCTCTCGAAAAGTGCCTCGTAGTTGGCAGTACAAGAACCTATCTTCGCTTCCACTCCGGAAATCATGCTTTTAATTTCAGACTGAGTCTTAGCGAGAGCAGCATTATCAGATTTCATCTGTAGAGGTAGGTAACTGACCAATGAGTACTTTGATATCGGCGTTAGGACCAATCGGTAAAGTTTTCGCTACAGTTACAGAATCAATCGAAGGTGGATAATCGAGCTTAACAGTTTGAGGCTTGCCTGACTTACAGAAAGAACACCTCCAGGCACCTCTAGTAGTTTGGCTCATTTTGCGAAAATTTGCTTCCAACATAGGAATACATACGAAGTGGAAAGTAAGCGACAAGCATTGCAATCAATACCATCTGCTGCGGATGAGCGGTTCGGCTCACGGTCCTCCCGACTTACTCGGGCTCCCACTGTTGAATTGAATTGATTGAGCTGTTCGGAGCATTTCCTGCATTCCATTGTATGGACCACACAAGAACAATGTTAGAAAGGTGTTAACAGGCGGAGATAGGCAAGCCCGCAAAACCGATCTGATTAACGGGCTTGACAATTACATTCGGTAGATAACGGAATCCCCGGCAGAAAGCGTGGGTGTCTCAAACTAAATTAAACGCAGAGTGCGATTTGTCAACACACCGGCTGGCTTTGTAATTAGTCCGTGATAAGAGTGAAATCAAAACAACAGTTATTCTGGATTTCGTATTTTTGGTAATTTTTAATTTCGAGTTATTACCATCAACCGCAACTGGTTTGGGCCCCTCGGAAAACCATACCTACTTTAATTGCATCACAAGAGTGTATTTTGTCAATACTTACGATAAATAAAAGTTGTTGATATACATGTACCTATGTATTATAGTCGTATGCAATAGGTATCCCTGCAAATAAGAAATTACATTACTATTCATGGCGGTAAGAGAGTCCGTATGTATGTAGGTACCTATTACTACAATTCATGAAGGTATGAGAGTAATGTAGTTTAATTAGGCTCATACGTACAAGGTCTCATTCAGAGCCTTCATGGTCTGCGCCCACTCCAGTAATGAAGGCATGGACGTCCTCATCTTCACAGAAAGCCTCCCTCAGTTTGTTCAAATGTTCGATCTTGTCTCTCGTCGGTTTCCGAAGCACGTTAATTGCCACTGAAAATTTTAAAATACCTGGTATGGTCCGAAAAATCCTCAATATGACTGTCAATAATGACTTGAGAGTCCAAAAATGTCATGAATTACCTACCTCTTTTCACACTCGCAATTTCCAAAGAGCTTTCCGACTGAATTTGCTGGATGACGGAGATGACTACGTGGATATTAGGGTAAGGACTGTAAAACTGCTTAGTAAAGTAGTTTTTTTCTGGTTAATTGGATTTTTTGTGAAGCCTCCTCACCAGATTTCCCATCATTTACCATGGCGATTTCATCAGCGAACTGTGCCGACAGCATACTTTCAGTTACCTACTTCGGGAATATCATCAGTGTATACAATGTACAGCAGGGGGCCCAGGACGCTAGCTTGTGGGACAGACGCTAGAATGCCATGTTCTTGTGATAAGTCACCATATAGAATCGAAACGTTCTCCCTGCCGAGAATGAGTGGACCAGACGGTGGAGGGTGTCAGATAGGCGCGGTTTCAACTTCACCAGCAAGCCATCATGCAACATCCGGTCAAACGCTTTTTCGACGTCCCAGAACATTCCAAGGGCAATTTTCTTTTTCTTGTATGCTTCGAGCACTTTGTTGACCACTCGATGAAGTTGCAGGGGGCACGAGTGTAGATTTCTGAATCCGAATAGATTTGAAGTTAGGACGTCTTGAACCTGACCGAGTAAATGAGGACACAGGAGTTTTTCAAAGATATCTGACAACAATGAGTTTTGGAACACCCTAACTGAAAATCAAATTTTAGTTGAGTTTAATTTTTAACTAGTAAAATTATAAATTAGACTGAGGATTTCCTAGCGGAATTTCGGTTCTGAAACTTTGGTTGAGATTAAATTTGGCTTTACAAGCAGAAGACAAATGTTTTCAATTATTTTAAATTTTTTCTTAGTTGGCCAAGCATCGGAAAACGGTTTTTAATATTCCAGGAATATTTATCTGTCATAATTTTATATCCTTACTTAATGGGTTTTGCATCTAGTTATCTCCTCTCTTTTTGGTTTTTTTTATAGTGATCCAAAACTGAAAATGTTAGCAATTCCTCCTGTTAGTGCAGCTACCGCCAAGCGTACATTTTGTAGGTACTTCAAGGTGCCTGAAGACATGGCTTTGGGCAAATATGGGTGAAGAAAGACAGACTGGGTTGGCACTTCTCAACGTCCATCGAGATATTTCAATTGACTCAGAATCTATTGTAGTTAGATTTGCCAAAAAGAAACGGAGGCGAGAGTTTGTTTTGTAGTGTAGGAACTATCAATATAAAAGTGCGTAATTAAAGTAGTATCATGTTTATTTCATTTGCATAACAGTATTTGTAAAACTCCAGTTTTATACAAACAACATCGTGCTCGCGACATCACCATGGACGCGTGGAAACATTCAAATAGTTCGTTCCTCAATTAATATTAATTTGTTATTCAAGAATCTATTTCGCTGAAAGGAAGCTTGTTCGTTTCGATTCGTTTTCAGGTATTCTATCAAAAACTCTCATCTAATTGACTTTATTCGTTATACTATCATGATTATTAATTAATAAACGTTTTCAGAACGCATCGCACCTGCTTTCTTTAACCTCCACGCTTATAAATCGAAACGATTCGCTACAATGGAAGACCCTCAACCTAAAAAGGTAAGAATTTGCATTAAAGTAGAGCAGAATCCAAATGATTCTAAATCATCGCTTCACTGTCTTAAGTGGATCCAATCACAAGAGGATGATAATATAATATACGAATTTCCACCTCAATATCAACTATTAAATGCAAAACACAAGGATCTACTTCAAGTATCCGCAGTAAGGAATGTCCAGAAGTTATTGTGCAAACGTGGCTCGTATCGAATAGTTTCGGTGACTCTACCGGCCGAAATTGTTCCCTTGTACTTTGATGGTGAGGGAAATGTCGTTTTCGAGGAATATTTTCTAGAAGAGAAGGACTACCAGGCTTGGAGATCGGATATGTTCCCTTCTCCTCCAATAACATCAAACGCTCCAAGTGCAGCAATGTTAGATATTCTACAAAAGCTGACCACACGAACCGATGATCCTCAACAAGCAATAATCCCGAAACGTCTGAATCTTATGAAAGTAAAATCGGACTTTGTTCTTGAAAATTTTGATGGTAGGAATTTTGAGGTGGGTCGATGGTTACCTTTAGTAGGGAATGTGAGCGATGCCGAGTTGATGATTCGGAGAATAAGGTTTTAATTTTGCGTTTATTTATGGACGGGATTGCCAAAAATTGGTACTCTTCAACATTGATTGAATTAGGATTGGACAAAAATTTCACGGATTGGGACCTGATGATGAGGGAAGCATTTAAAGAACAAGGATGGAAAAAAATCAGAGAAGCGTACAACTTTAGGTACTTAGGCGGTCATTACGATGATTATGTTCTGCGAAAACAGAGTCTTTTGCTAGAACAAGAGCATGCAATTGATATTACTCAACTAAACCTTATTGTCATCGGATTACCAGTCTACGTACAAGACAAACTTGATCGTTCTAGAATTAATTCAATCGCAGAATTACTAGGAGAGCTGAGGAAAATAGGGCCTTCGTCGCTATCAATGCGGACGAAATCTCCCAATAATCTCACACAAATGAAAAAGCCAACTGAAACAATTGATATCAAAAAGCCCTGCTCCATCTGTAACAATCTAGGCTATCGAGGGAGGTTTCATCCTGAGGCGGCGTGTCGAAATCGGCTAGCTGCTGAAAAACAACAGAAAGGCATAAAGACTGTGAATAATGTCGAAATCCAAGAAACCCTTGATAAATCCATCACTGATAAAAAAAACTAGGTTTGCTGCCACTAATTACTCTCGGGGTCTGTGGTGAAAACCACCCCCTCTTGTCAACAGCCCTTTTCAGGGCTACCAAAAAGAGGTAGACACAACACAAAAATATTTATAAGACGTCGAGTTATAACTCCGTCAAACAAAATATTTCACCAGAGAGAAAATACGAAATTCTCTCTCAAAAGTGAAATATTAACTAATAACATACAAGGCGACCTCCCTAGACACTTACTGGGCGAGAGAGACGCGACAAGTATCTCGAACCAAGTCGCCTTGAATGAGAAAACTCAAACAGAAAATCAAACGTCCTCTAAAACTAACAAGGACAATTCAAACAAGCCTACTCGCCAATCAGAAACACTGATTACACGAGAGACAATAGGCGAACCAACCAGGAGGCGGCAAGCAACCACCTCTGGTCCAGCAGCCACCTCGGGGACCCCGTCTGAACAACGGACGCAGGGAAACCACCCGAGGTCCCCGTCTAAACTCAAGGTCGTCGGCTCCGCGACGGACGCTCGTAAGCCACCCCCGGGGACCCCGTCGCAACGACGGACGTGGGGAAACCACCCCGGAGGACCAGCTCAGCTATCATACTCGCAGATACTGAGAAAACAATGTGCGAGCCAATGAGATTACACAGTCGAATTAATGAAATTAAGCGGACCAATCAGGAGGCGGCCACCTCCCTATAAATACCCCGCTCGGAGCCCTCCGAAATTCATTCTACTCTCCGCTCTCGACGACTACACCTCGAAGTACGAAGATTTCTACACGCTCTACGCTGACGAACCTTCTGCTCCCGAGTTCATCTCAAGAACGGCTTCCTACTGCTTTCTACAAGGCCTACCTTCTCTCCACACAGATCTCGCATTGGCATCTACGAGTCCAGTGATTATTCATCCTGCTCATTGCCCAACGTAGTTCTTCTGTCAGGACGCCACCCGGTACATCTATTGATATTCTCATTAGATCGTACGCCCGCTGGGACGTTCCTAGTCGTGTCGCCCGGGTTTCGTAGCACTAGGCTCGTCACCGACCGCTGTGGGCACGCCGGTAAATTACTCAGCTCATACGCTCTAATTTACCGTCCAAGGAAGTCTTTTTCAAGACTACAAGGTAGGACCCTGACATGCGAGCAAAGGAAAGAAGCTCTGTCAAGCGAGTCCACCTTCCAAACCCTCTATTTCTATACATAGAGGTATCGAAAACGAGCTAATAAACTCGGATATTTCGATGGAACGTCGGCCGTCCTATTTCCTCATGCAAGGGGAGGTAGAACACGGCGCGGCCGGGCCTCTTAGCCCACGCAGCGCTACCTACCCGCTGCCCGGCCAGTCCACTGTTCCTAGCGACGGCTCAAGGCTCGATCCTTGCGACGAGATCGCCTTCTCACCTAACGTATTCACGAAGGAAACGTTAGATCAAGCCTCACCTATACAAAAGTTCGAGGATACCTTTCAGACCCGCTCTGAAGTCAATCATTATGATTCGACAAAGATTTCCGAATATCCACGATATTCGACACAAGGCTACCCGGCCGATCCGAGTGTCAAATACACTCCAAATGTACAAAAAACAAAGGATACTTTTCAGTACCTCAACCAAGCTCAACATATTCCTCCTACAGATATAAATCTTAGGCCGGAATATTACAAAACGGCTCAGTACCAAACTGATCGAACCCAGCACCCACTATGCGAGCCCAGTGCTCCACGCGGCTGCGACACGAACTATCCCTCAGTTCATCCCGCCAAGCAAGCTGACCTTGGTGGTTTCGCTCACATTCCTTACAGGAATAACCCAGGGACTAACCCGCATAATCAGAATATAAATGTCCCACTTGGTCTACCTACACCAAGTAAAACATATTTAAATCCACTACAGGGTCATAATAAATAGAAATAAAGAATGCACAGGAATCTACGACCCTGGTGCGAATATCAGTTTTATCACATTAAAATGTGTGAAAAACTTGAAATTACGAATCCAAGATAATAATATGACCTTCCGAACGATTGGTGGCAGGCATGGTTTTGCTGGTTGTGTGAACATAAAATTGAAAGTCATGAATTTGGAGAAAGACGTTCAATTGTTTGTAGTAAGTGATGAAAACTTTAGATATGACGTCTTGTTGGGCTTAGATCTAATTGTTAGTTTTTACCTTAACTTAGACTGTAGATTGCATCTATATCAGACCCTTCCAGAAGAACACAAAAATCCCAAGGTCGGAAACTTTGTTAAGAAGTGGGATGGCATTCGAGATGTCTACGTGAATTACAATGAGGGTATAGGTCTCAGCAATTTTGAGGCAAAAGTAGACCACCTTGATTCTAACAAAAGACAGGAAATTGAAAACTTGATTAAAAAATTCAATTGTATCTTCGCAAGAGACAAATTTGATGTGGGACGAGTAAAAGATTACGAGGCCCATATACAATTGTTTGAACATAAGTTTGTTTCAAGAAAGCCATACCGTTGCAGCATTCCAGACCAACAGAAAATCGAAAATCAAATATCTCAACTATTGAAAGCAGACTTAATAGAGGAATCTACTTCACCTTTTGCTTTTCCAGTAACATTGGCATACAGACGCGAAGAGAACAAAAAGAACAGGCCGTGAATTGAACCGTTTAATAGTGCTGGAACCACAGCCTTTTCCACTAATTGAAGAACTGATCACAAAAACAAGAGGTTGTCGGTGGTTCACAGCACTGGACATAAATTCAGCTTTCTGGTCAATACCTATTCGAATGAAGGATCGATACAAAACTGCATTCGTGACTCAAGACGGGCACTGGCAGTGGAAATGCCTGCCATTTGGATTAAAAACCTCCCCTTCAATTTTCCAACGAGTTTTAAACACTATTTTGAGACGGAATAACTTGAAAGAATTTTCTGTTTGTTATATGGACGACATATTAATTTTTTCTCAAACTTCTGAGGATCATATGAAACATTTGCATAAACTATTGGATGCGATTTGCAAAGAAGGCTTTACCTAGGTTAAAAATAACAAAGTGTAATTTCGCCAAAAATGAAGTTAAATATCTAGGACATATTCTCACTGAAAACACAGTCCGTCCACTTGGGGGAGATAACTTGACTGCCATACAAGACTTTCCTATTCCAAAGACGAAAAAAATGTTCGCCAGTTCCTAGGGAAAGTAAAATTCTACCACAAATTCATACCAAACAGTTCGAAATTGTTGGAGCCACTTCAAAATCTATTTAAAAAAATACAGATCTTGAATGGACGGAGAAATGCCAGAAGAGTTTTGAGGAAGTGAAAAAGCACCTTTGCTCCCAACCAATTTTGGCAATTTTCGACCCAAAACTCAAAATAATCATTGAAACTGATGCGAGTGGAGAGGGAGTTCGAGCAGTACTTAAGCAGCTTCAAGAAAACGGCACAATAAAGCCGGTAGCGTATTTTTCGAAAAAACTGAAGGACTATCAGAAAAAAAGAAAGCAATTTACTTGGAATGCCTTGCAATGAAAGAAGCCATAAAATTTTGGCAACATTGGTTAGTCGGTCAAACTTTTCAAATAATAACGGACCACAAGCCACTCGAAAATTTGAAAATCAATTCAAGATCGGATGAAGAGTTGGGTGATATGCTGCTATTCCTTTCACAATTTAATTTTCGCGTCACTTATCGCCCAGGAAAGGCGAATATGGAAGCAGATTCATTATCAAGAAACCCAGTTCTCGAAGAATGTGCCAATACAGAGGAATTGATAAAAACAGTGAATTTCTTGAGTATATCAGATATCACTCGTGACCAAACCCAACATGCGGATGAAATTGAAAAATGTGGAAAAACAAAAAAAGAAGGCGACATTTTTTATAAAATAGGAGATAACAGTAAGAAAATAATAATATCAGAGGAGCTTGCAGACGTTCTCATTGCGAAAATTCATAAAGAATATGGACACATAGGATCAAGTCATGTTATAAATAAGTTTCGTAAATTCTACTACACCCGACATTTAGATTGTAAGGTGAAGAATTACTGCCAGAATTGCGAAATTTGCATAAAGAATAAGACCCGAACACCCTGTACTTATGGTTTTTCATCAAAACTTGGACCAGCAAAAGCACCTTTCGAGATTGTTTCACTTGACACGATTGGAGGATTTGCAGGGAACCGTTCTTCCAAAAGGTACCTTCATTTGTTAGTAGATCATTTCACAAGATACGCGTTTATTTCTACTTCCAAAAACCAGACAGCAAGTGACTTTGTGAAATGACTCAAGAAGGTACATGACAAGCATACAATTCAGACACTTCTCACGGACCAGTACTCTGGAATTAATTCTGCAGAATTTAAGAATTTCCTGAAAAAAGAGAAGATCAACCTCATTTTCACTTCAGTCAATAACCCTGCCTCAAATGGATTGAACGAAAGATTGAATCAGACACTTGTAAACACAATTCGCTGCAAAATAAATGAAACTCAGAGAAGAGCATGGTCGAAGGTAGCAGATGAATGTGTTCAGGAGTACAATTCCACGGATCACTCAGTGACCTCATTTAGTCCAGAATACTTATGATTTGGAAAGACCAGCCCTATAATTCCAACACATCTCGAACCAAAAACCGATCTTATACGAGATCGAGAAATAGCCTATGAAAATACAGTAAAAATTCATACTTATAACAAACAATTGATCGACAAGAAAAGAAAACATCATGATTTCAAAGAAGGGGATTTAGTTTACGTAGACCATGTGTGGTGAATTTCACACCACACAATTCGACGGCCTTTTTAAAGGCCACCAAACATCAGGCTAAACACTCACTACGTGAGCCAAGCTATTTAAGACGGCGAAATACGCCAGAAAAATTACCTTCTGAACAAAACAAGAAAACTGTACAAAAGAAGGTAAAAAGAAACACAAGTTTCAGTAATAACGAGAAAATGTCCTGCAGACAGTCAAGGACATTTTACTCGAAGTATTACAGACCAAGTCCCGAACGAGAACAAGGCAAACACTCACTGCGAGAGAGGAGTCCCACACGCCGGCGAATTGACACGAGCAACTCGCCTTCTCACTTAATGCCCAGGATTTCCACCAGGAGGCACGACGCGCAGACAAGTCCGCTTACAACGCCCTTGAGGCAGACAAGGTCACAGAACACGCAATTCTATTGGCCGGCGAACACAGAGCGTTCTAGCGACGGACGTGAGAAGCTAACACTTTGCCCCGACACACACAGGGCGCGAAGACCTTCTGCAAGTCAAACGGCCAATCACAGAGCACCTGGGCAGAGCCAGGTGTATAAATATGGCGCCCGACGGCCCTATTGCTCATACCGATCCTGACCAGCCTACTGAGAAGACCTCCTCTCCAGAAGAAGACCTCCTCAAGAGAACCAGCTGAGATTCTACTCCACTGGCGATCATTGGCTTTGGGATCAAGACGCTCATTCAAGAGAGCAATACTACTCAGAACGTCCAGACCTTCACATAGGTGTCAGGTCCGGCTCTTGCATCGGCCGGGTGACCTCCCTATAAAGCCCTCGTACGAAGCCGAGGCCCTAGGCGGGAACGGATTTCGCTACCCCGCTCTGGACCAGTAAGCCCTCACCACCGGGTTACATTACGTGACCGCCCGAGAGGTTGAGGCCGGGTGACTATCAAGAAGGTGTGTTCACCGAGTCACCTAGTGCGAACTCCCAGGCTCGTAGGAGGCTTCACCTCCTCGTCTGGGTGAAACCGCAGTGCGACCCCGTGTTCAAATAGGAGGCTTCACCTCCTAGCACCTTGGTCCACGAGCTTAAACAGTCCTTATCAGGGCTCACAGGCTAACAAACCTTTTCAGGACCTGCGTCATTCTCTAAACGAGCTAACTCACGCTTCTCTTAGAGATGGAGCAATCGCCACAGAGAAACACGGAAGCTAGCCTTCCCGTGACCGACACCCTCATACAAGTGGAATACGATGAAATCGACATGGTCGTCTCTCCTAACACAACGTCAAGGACCGACCTCGGGGGTTTTCCTCCATCACATGTCTCGATGCCATCTAGGCGTCTTTTTCAGGACCTACCCGAACCTCCTTACACAGGACCTGAAGCTGCTTACCGATACCCAATCGACCAACGTTACCCAAGAGGTAACTTGTTCGACACTCAGCTTTCAACTATACACGCTGTCAAGGAAGAACATTCCCTGCCATTCAATACCTCTTTCCAGAGGGCAGACACAATAACTCAAGGAGGTCCAACCACATGCGTTGGCCTCCTTCAATCGTCTCCCCTGACACCAAAAGAGTCACACGACTATGGTCCTTTTCATACCCAGGTACTAAACACTATACAGGGTTCATACCCGATAACCACATCTCCACATTCAACCCCTTTCTATGCCCAAGAAAGTGGTCCTCTCAAACACCATGCAGATTATTATTTCTCACAAAACCATCCACTGGGAGTACCGACTCCCAGCCAAATATATGCAAATTCACCCAAAGGGGTAACCCTGCATAACCAGACAACAAATCCACTACACCATGCTTTGAAGATAAATAGGAACAAATTAGAAGAGATAAGAATTGGACCATTGAAGATAATCAAGAAAATATCAAACTCCATCTTTGAGCTGGATACAAGACACAGGAAGAAGGAGTCACGTTCACGTCAAGTTTCACGTCTCCAAGTTGGTGCCTCTCCCTGTGGGTGGGGGGATGTAAAACTCCAGTTTTATACAAACAACATCGTGCTCGCGACATCACCATGGATGCGTGGAAACATTCAAATAGTTCGTTCCTCAATTAATATTAATTTGTTATTCAAGAATCTATTTCGCTGAAAGGAAGCTTGTTCGTTTCGATTCGTTTTCAGGTATTCTATCAAAAACTCTCATCAATGACTTTATTCATTATACTATCATGATTATTAATTAATAAACGTTTTCAGAACGCATCGCACCTGCTTTCTTTAACCTCCACGCTTATATAGTATTTACTCCTCTTTAGTAGTGATTACTGAATTAAAAATTCATTATTTTAACTGATGCCGGCATTTCAATTCTATAGTGAGTATAAAGGAGGGACATTGTTAGTATTATTTGGAGGAAAATGGGGGAAGAGAACTATTTTGTTTTATTTCGTAATTCATAGGTATTACCACTAAATAAAAACAAATCCTAGACGGTTCTCTATAGTTTTCAATGCTGTCTAACCAACAGTAGCCTGTGCGCATGCGCGAACGAGAATTTCTCATAACGTCGATTTCTCATCATTTGTTGGTCCGATTTCGTTCAAACTCGGTAGGTCATTGGGTAGATGTTCTAGAAACATTTTATTGTTTTATTTGATAACGTTTCGTTCTCTTACTGAGGACATCTTCAGATCTTGCTTTCTTGACATTGAGTTGACTTGGTAAGCCACTGTTTTATTTGACAAATCCGTTATATTCGGATGCTTATAAATTTTTTCCTGGACACACCAAGATCTGAAGATGTCCTCAGTAAGAGGACGAAACGTTATCAAAGAACTTGGTATTAGAACCTCTTGAAACTCATAAGGTGGATACAGCTTTCGTACAAGTACGCAACCACGAGAGACATTTATGTCTTTGCGCCCCCTTTCCCCTTCCTATAAAACCCCGTATTGTATTCTAGAGCCACTCAGCTAATCTGGGATCGGTCAGTTGTGTTCAGAAGTCCCTCAAGGGCCCACATACCAAATCTCAGAATCGTGGGATCATTAGGGAAAAAACTGGATTCTAGATCCACTCTGCTGATCTGGGATCGGTCAGTTGTGTTCAGAAGTCCCTCAAGGGCCCACATACCAAATCTCAGAATCGTGGGATCATTAAAGAAAAAACTGGATTCTAGAGCCACTCAGCTGATCTGGGATCGGTCAGTTGTGTTCAGAAGTCCCTCAAGGGCCCACATACCAAATCTCAGAATCGTGGGATCATTAGGGAAAAAACTGGATTCTAGATCCACTCTGCTGATCTGGGATCGGTCAGTTGTGTTCAGAAGTCCCTCAAGGGCCCACATACCAAATCTCAGAATCGTGGGATCATTAAAGAAAAAACTGGATTCTAGAGCCTCAGCTGATCTGAGATCGGTCAGTTGTGTTCAGAAGTCCCTCAAGGGCCCACATACCAAATCTCAGAATCGTGGGATCATTAGGGAAAAAACTGGATTCTAGAGCCACTCAGCTGATCTGGGATCGGTCAGTTGTGTTCAGAAGTCTCTCAAGGGGCTACTTACCTAATCTCAGAATCGTGGGATCATTAGGGAAAAAACTGGATTCTAGAGCCACTCAGCTGATCTGGGATCGGTCAGTTGTGTTCAGAAGTCCCTCAAGGGGCTACATACCAAATCTCAGAATCGTGGGATCATTAGGGAATCTTTGCGTAACGCTCTCCGCGTGACGCTCCCCCGCGTGACGCTTTTTCATTTATGTGCCATAGTAAAGACATAAAATGTCAAAACCACCTCCGTGGGTTTTAAATTTCAAAATTTCTCCGAGGGAGAACCCCTGTACCCCCTGCTGGGAGGTATTCCAAACCCCCCGGTGACCCTTTGCTACATTGCGACCTAGATTGCAGGATAGATAACTCTTGTGCGGGGACTTCCCCACTGCCTGATTTCACCCTACTCTACATTGTAGCTGGGATTTGAATTTAAACGTTCGTTTTTTTATTTTCCTTTCCTTAAATCGCATAAATTACGAATATTGAGCCGCCAAGAAATTTACGCAATCTGATAGATTTGAAAACAGAAGAATCATACCCAGTTCGATACGTTGAGCCATACTCATCACCTAGGGACATGATGATTAGTTGCTCGGATTTCTAACTACATGGCGTCGAATATGTTTCAAGTATTAAGAACTCCATTATTTTCAGCAACAATTAAAGTCGACTTTGAGGTTATTCATATTGATATTGATGGGAATGCCAATAGCTGTTCTTATATTGATGCTTATCGTTGTTCCATTCGGAGGAACAAATAGAACCACGGACTGCCCTTGTGGATTCGGCGGACCTTGTCTCAATATTGAAGGAATCTCCTGCTCCTCTTGTAACGAAATCAGCGATGGCTGGTACGAAGAGGACTGCTTTACTCTTGTGAATCATTGTGCCACAACAAAGTGCATTAAAGGATCGTGCATACAGACATTTGGAGGGTATTTCTGCGAATGCTTACCCAAATATTATGGGTCAGAGTGCGAGCTCTTCTGGAACGGAAGCGAAAGTTAGTGGAAAAAATGAGTTAGTTCATTATTGCTAGTTAAATTCTAATTGGGCTATGAAAGGAAAATATAAAACATATATGTACCTACTGATGTTAACTACATAAGCATAAATTATTTTAATATAAAAGGCCCTGTCATGGTGACCTCACGTGCGAATTGTATTGATTTTTCTTATTTTTAGTGAATTTTTGTAAGAAATGAAGATATTGCAATGGGTCCAAAAAATTTAAAATCAAAATTTTCGAAAAATTTCTTAATTGAAATCGGTTTTGAGACATTCTGAAACGAATCCTAGAGTTTAACATTTTTTCATATAGGTATATTGTATATATATATATATATATATATATATATATATATATATATATATATATATATTTATGTATATATATATATATATATATATATATATATATATATATATATATATATATATATATATATATATATATATATATATATATTTATGTATATATATATATATAGCATTTCCCAATTGAGTTAAACTTTTTCCATTTAGGTTTAGTCCTTTTCCATTTAGGTTTAGTCCTTTTCCATTTAGGTTTAGTCCTTTTTCATTTTGGTTTAAACCTTTTCCATTTAGGTTTAGACCTTTTCCATTTAGATTTAAACCTTTTCCATTTAGATTAAACCATTTCCACTTAGATTTAAACCTTTTCCATTTGGATTTAAACCTTTTCCATTTGGATTTAAACTCCATCAAAACGTCAGTAGTTAGCCCCATCATAGTAAGTAAGTGCCTATCTACTAAAATTTCATTAGGCTAGAAGTAAAAAAAAAAAAAGGAAACGGATAGTTTTAACTTAATTTATAACTTCCGTTCATGAGAAATTCTTGTGTTCAAAAAACATTTGTTCATTATTATATTACATTACATTTCTGTGCATAAAAAAACACTTGCATGATTTAATTTTCAAGTTGTGGCATAATAACGTCGGGTTAGAGGTAAAAGTACCAAAGAGGTAAATTCATATTGTGCAAAAATCAAATTAAAATTTCAAAAGTTAGTTTGGTAAATATGATTATTTTCTTAGGTTGGATACATAGTTTGATGATATTGATCACCAATAATAACAACAGTTAAATAATCATAATATTCTCCATTTGATTTTCCCACGTGTTGAATTTGTGACTTGGGTACTTTTACCTCTAACTCCACGATAATTTCCTGAGTTTAAATCCAAATGGAAAAGGTTTAAATCCAAATGGAAAAGGTTTAAATCTAAGTGGAAATGGTTTAATCTAAATGGAAAAGGTTTAAATCTAAATGGAAAAGGTCTAAACCTAAATGGAAAAGGTTTAAACCAAAATGAAAAAGGACTAAACCTAAATGGAAAAGGACTAAACCTAAATGGAAAAGGACTAAACCTAAATGGAAAAAGTTTAACTCAATTGGGAAATGCTATATATATATATATTTATGTATATATGTGTCAATCCAGACGATAACTCTCCTTAGGATTGAGATAAAAATTGTGTTCTTGCGCTAAAAAAATCAAGCTTCCCAAAAGAAAGGATGAGTTCGTAGGTCCACAATTCTTGAGCACGTTAAATAGGTCGAAATTCAAAAAATGTCTCATAATGGTTGCTGGGGTAGGGTAACTGTTGGTGTTTTTATCTCTTCGGAGCTCCTTCAAATCCCTACCCAAGTCATGGTCATACGTCCCCGTCGTGCAACCCGGGCGCCCTCTGGGTGAACAGAGGGTGGCAAAATGACCCGCTGGCGATTAGGGGGGAGGCTCGTGTCAACGGGTCTCCCGACCCTTCTTACTGTGTCTCCCCCGTTATGGACAGCGAAAATAATGAGCCTCATAACCCCCGCATGCCCATTGGCACACGGGGTCTTAGGGGAGGCGCTCGGGAGCGCTCCAGGCAGGGGCGTCGGCCATCCTCTCCCTCATCATCTTCATCATCATCCTATCCCTCCACCTCTTCCACAGCCCCAATTAATGCCCACCAATGTGCCCATTGTGAAAGAGCCTTGAGCACCAAGCGTGGCCTTGGGGCCCACGTCTGGCAGAAGCATCCTGTAGAGGCCAACGCAGCAATTAGTATAGAGCGAGACCGGCCCAGGTATGCTTCTGAGGATTTGCGGCGAATGGCAGCAGAAGAGGCAGAGGCTGTGCGCAATGGGGTACGTCGAATCAATGTTTATTTGCAGCAACGTTTTCCCATGCGCACGCTTTCTGCCATCCAATCTCTTTGCCTGAGGCCCCACTACAAGCAGCTTGTCCAGGATGCAATCCTGGCAAATAGCAGTGGGGCCTCTCCCGCATCTCCGGCAGACGTGGGACAACAGCCCGCCATTCAGCAATCCTCCCCCGTGACCTCCGGTCTTCTTTCAGGCTTGAAGACTGAAGTATTGAGGCTCGGGGAGCAGGTAGGCAATATTGTTGGTTATGAGAGTGCCTACCTGCAGGATCTGGCGAGGCGGGCTGTTGAGGGGCCAAACAGCTTGGAGGATGAGGTCGCGGCCTATGTGCAGAGGATCTTCCTGCAGGTTGAGGAAGCGACCGTGGCGAGGCACCAGGGAGGAGTTCCTCCTAATGTGGTACCTCGTGGAGGTCGCAGAGCAGCTAAGCAAGCAAGGAGGCGGGAATACCAGCGTGTCCAAAGGTTGTGGAGGAAGCATCCGGCTCGTGCAGCTGCGGAGGTACTGGAGGGAGCTGGGGAAGAACAAGTTATACCCCCCCTCAAGGAGTTTGTGGATTACTGGGAGCCACTTATGAGTGCTCCCAGCCACAACTCTGGTGAGCCAGTTGTACCCCCAGCTTCCACCAGGGACTCCTTACGCAGCATCATGTGCACACCGGTGCTTCATGACGAGGCACATAAGTGCCGTGTCAAAAACTCCACTTCTGCTGGACCCGATGGTGCTTCCGCCCGACCCTGGAATAAAGCTCCAAATAATGTTAGGCCTCAACCTCATCCTCAACCTGTTGCTACTATCTGGAAGACCCCCGAAAGCGTTGACCCGTGCCCGGACAATTTTCATCCCAAAGAAAGGGGGAAGTGGGCCTGGAGACTACCGTCCAATTTCTATTTCGTCGGTGGTCTTCCGCCACTTCCAAAAGGTTCTGGAATCTCGCCTCCAAGTGGCTGGTGTCGTGGGTGACGTCCAGAGAGCATTTCGGCCAGCAGATGGCACAGCGGACAATCTAACAGTTCTCTAAACTGTCATTTCGCTGGCCCGTATCAAGAAACGGCAGCTCCACCTTGCCGCTCTGGACGTCGCTAAGGCCTTTGACACAGTAAGCCACATTGCCCTGACCGATTGTCTTCGTGGTGTCGGGGCACCTGCTCGTTTAGTTGAGTATGTTGCCTGTCTGTACCAGGAAGGCGTGACGGTCCTCGAGGCACAAGGTGAGATGTCAGGGGATGTTGTTATCGGGCGCGGGGAACGCCAGGGGGATCCTCTGTTGCCACTCCTCTTTAACCTGGTCGTGGATACGGCCTTGGGTAAGCTGCCAGCTGAAATAGGGTTTGATCTCGCCCCTGGGGTGCGAGTAGGTGCATTGGCTTTTGCTGATGATGTCATCCTACTTGCAGAAACCCGTGAGGGCTTGCAGATCTCCCTCAACGCAGTTGCTGAGCAGCTAGCCAGGTGTGGTTTGGTGGTAAACCCAGCTAAGTGTGGGTCGGTCTCCTTGGTCCCGTCGGGTCGCCAGCATAAAGTGAAGGTAGTGGATGAGGAGTGTTTTGTCTTAGGACAAACTTCCATCCCTGCCCGATCCGTGCTGGAGGTCTGGCGGTACCTTGGAGTCGACTTCATGGGTGTTGCTACCATTGCCGCAAGCCGTGTGGACCTTGGTGGAGCACTAGCTCGTGTCACCAAGGCTCCACTGAAGCCACAGCAGAAGCTGCGCCTCCTTCGCACATACTTACTGTCAAAGCTAACCTATGGGCTAGTCTTTGGCAGGCTTACTGCGGGGAGGCTGCTTGAGTTAGACCGCGAAGTACGCTCTGCTGTGCGCTCTTGGCTAGGCTTTCCACCTGGTGTCCCAAGTGCCTATATCCATGCACCGGTCAAGGCTGGTGGGCTTGGCATTGTCTCTCTCTCAGCCGCTATCCCATCTTTACGCCGCCAGCGCCTGCTTGCCCTAAGAGGCTCTAGCTGGGAGGTCGCCCGCAGTGCTGCTGACCTTGATTTTGTCAGGCAACAGTTGCTGTGGTGCGACCGAGCAACACCAACTGCTCCCAAACCCAGCTCATCTGCTGAGTTCGCTGCTGCTCTGCATGATTCAGTGGATGGTAAGGAACTCCGACAGTGCTCTGAATCCCCCATTTCTTCCCAGTGGGTGGAATGGGCTTCAGAGGGCATTGGGGCCCGCGACTATCGCCATTTTCACGCTGTCCGGGTGGCTACCCTAGCCACCTCGGTGAGGTGTTCGAGGAGTAGTCGCGGGACAGTTGACACCCTTTGCCGTGCCTGTCGGGGTAAAAATGAGAACCTGTATCATGTGGTGCAGCAGTGTCCACGGACTCATGGTGGCCGCATTCTGCGTCATGATGCGGTTGCCAAGCAGATAGCAGGTGCTTTGTCATCCAGCGGCTGGGATGTGGAGAGCGAGAGACTGTACCATATGCCGAGTGACCGGGGCAAGAAGCCAGATATCGTTGCCATCAAGCCCGATGGGTCTGCCATAATCCTGGATGTCCAAGTTGTATCTGGCAGCATGGACATGGAGCAGACCTGGAGGGCTAAAATAAGTAAATATGATAGGAACGACCTGCGGCAAGCGATATCTGAGCTAAAAGGAGTGGCGCCTAATAACATCAAGGTCATGGCCGCGACCGTGTCATGGCGCGGGGTGTGGTGCGGGAAAAGTGCCACGGAGCTTCTCGAGTTGGGCATCTCGGCAGGAGTGCTCCGTGGTATCACCACCCGCGTCCTTCGGGGCTCTTACCTTAATTGGTGGTCATTCTATAGGGGCACTTCCTTTCATCCCTCTCTCCCTCCTCCATCTTCCTCAACTTCCCTAATCCCTAGAGCCGGCGTCGGGTAAACCTGGGCGTCCTCCCCACTTTTTAATTTAGTTTTTTCGTTTTTTTTTTTTTTTTCTTAATGGCGTGCCCCCTCCGTCTTTGAGGGGAGTTTTCTTAAAAAAAAAAAAAAAAAAAAAAAAAAAAAGTGTGTGTGTGTGTGACAGTCACCCATCTCCACCCGATCCGTGCTGGAGGTTTGGCGGTAACTCAGAGTTGACTTCATGGGTGTTGCCACCATTGCCGCAAGTCGTGTGGACCTTGTTGGAGCTCTAGGTCGTGTCACCAAGGCTCCATTGAAGCCACATCAGAAGTTGCGCCTCCTTCGCACGTACTTACTGCCAAAGCTAACCTATGGGTTACTTTTGGTAGGCTTACTGCGAAGAGACTTCTTGAGTTAGATTGTGAAGTTCGCTCTATTGTGCACTCTTGACTAGGCTTCCCACTTGGTGTCCCAAGTGCTTACTCGAGTTAGGCATCTCAGCGGGAGTGCTCCGTGGTATCACCACCCACGTCCTGAGGGATTCTTACTTGAACTGGTGGTCATTTTATAGGGGCACTTCCTTCCATCCCACTCTCCCTTCTTTTCCTTCAGCTTCCTTGATCCCTAGGGCCGGCATCAGGTAAACCTGGGCGTCCTTCCGATTTTTTTTATTTATTTATTTCTTGTTTAAACTTTAATAGTGTGCCCTCTCCGCCTTTAAAATAAAAAATTGTGTGCGTGCGTGCGTGACGGGCGTGCGTGCGTGCGTGCTTGTGTGTGTGTGTGTGTGTGGTTGCTGCGGTAGGGTAACTGTTAGTGTTTTTATCTCTTCGGAGCTCCTTCATATCCCTACCCAAGTCATGGTCATACGTCCCTGTTGTGCAACCCGGGTACCCTCTGGGTGAACAGAGGGTGGCAGAATGACCCGCTGGTGGTTAGGGGGGAGGCTCGTGTCAACGGATCTCCCGACCCTTCTTACTGTGTCTCCCCCGTTATGGAAGTACCAAATGATGAGCCTCATAAGCCCCACCGGCTCATTGGCACGAGGGGTCTTACGGGAGGCACTCCGGAGCGCTCTGGGCAGGACATCGGCCTTCCTCTCCATCTTCTTCTTCCTCATCATCCTATCCCTCCTCCTCATCCACTGCCCCAGCGAATGCCCACCAGTGTGCCCATTGCAAGAGAGCCTTCTGTTCCAAGCTTGGCCTCAGCGCCCTCGTCTGGCAGAAGCATCCTGTACAGGCCAACGCTGCAGTGGACATAGAGCAAGACCAGCCTAGGTATGCTTCTGAGGATTCACGGCGGAAGCAGTGGGTAATGGGGTATACAATATACATGTTTTCTTGCAAGCCCGTTTTCCCATGCGTACGTTTTCTGCCATTCAATCTCTTTGCCTGAGGCTCCACTACAAGCAGCTTGTCCAGGACACCATCCTGGCAAATCGCCATGGGGCCTCTCCCACATCTCCTATAGGCGTGTGACAGCAGCCCGCCATTCAGCAATCTTCCCCCGGGACCTCTGGTCTTCTTGACGATCGATTTGAAGACCGAAGTGTTGAGGCTCGGGGAGCAGGTAGGTCGCATTGAAGGTTATGCGAGTGCCTACCTGCAGGAACTGGGGAGGCGGGCTGTTGAGAGGCCTTATGGCTTGGAAAACGAGGTTGCGGCTTATATACATAGGATCTTCCCACAGGTTGGGGATGCAACCGTGGCGAGCCATCACAGAGGAAATAATCCTCCTGTGTTGGTGCCTCGTGGAGGTCGCAGAGCAGCCAAGCAAGCAAGGAGGCGGGAATACCAGCGGGTCCAGAAGTTGTGGAGGAAGCATCCGGCTCGTGTAGCTGCGGAGGTACTGGAAGGAGCTGGGGATGAACAAGTTTTACCCCCTCTCCAGGAGTTTGTGGAATTTCGGGAGCCACTCTTGAGTGCTCCCAGCCACAATTCTGGTGAGCCGGTGGTGCCCCCAGCTTCCCCCAGGGATTCCTTAGGCAGCATTATGTGCACGCTGGTGCTTCATGACGAGGCACAGAAGTGCCGTGTCAAAAACCCCACGAATGCTGGAAATGATGGTATTTATACTCGACGCCGGAATAAAGCTCCGAAAAATATCAAGTTGCTCGTCCTCAACCTGTTACTTCTTTCGGGAAGGCCCCCGTAAGCTTCGTCCCGTGCCCGGACAATCTTCATCCCAAAGAAAGGAGGATGTGGGCCTGGAGGCTTTGTCTGAAGAAGTGCATTGTCTTAGGACAGACACTGATCCCTGCCCGATCCGTGTTGGAGGTCCGGCGGTATCTTGGTGTTGACTTCATGGGTATGGCCACCATAGCTGCAAGCCATGTGGACCTTGGTTTAGCATGATACCAAGGCTCCATTGAACCCACAGCAGATGCTGCGCCTCCTTCGCACGTACTTAATGCTGAAGTTAACCTATGGGTTAGTCTTTGGCAGGCTTACAGCGGGGAGGCTGCTTGCATTTGATCGTGAAGTTCGCTCTGCTGTGCGCTCTTGGCTAGGCTTCCCGCCTGGTGTCCCAAGTGCTTACATCCCCGCACCGGTCAAGGCCGGTGGGCTCGGTATTGTCTCTCTTTTGGCCAGCATCCCATCATTACGCCGCCAGCGCCTGCTTGCCCTTAGTGGCTCAAGCTGGGAGGTCGTCCGCACCGCTGCTGTCCTTTGTCAGGCAGCAGTTGTTTTGGTGTAACTGAGCAACACCAACTGCTCCAAAACCCAGCTCATCTGCTGAGTTTGCTGCTGCTCTGCATGAATGTGTAGATGGTAAACAACTCTGACAGTGCTCTGAATCCCCATTTTCTTTCCAGTGGGTGGTATGGGCTGCAGAGGGCATTGGGGCCCGCGACTATCGCCATTTTCATGCCGTCCGGGTGGCTACACTAGCCACCTTGGTGAGGAGTCCGAGGGGTAGTCACCTTCCAAACATCCTGTAACAATGATGCTAGTTAATTATGCTCACGAGTTCAATTTACACAGTGGCCCTACAGCGACACTAGCACTTCTTGGTCGTACTGTGTGTATTTTGGATGGAAAAAATGTAGTTCGCTGAACCCTAGCGGGATGTAATAGGTGTTTCACACTCAAACCTAAACCAATGGAACCAGTCATGGGTCAACTGCCCCAGGACAGGACGAAACCTGTGTTCTGAATGTGGGTGTAGACTATGCTGGGCCTTTCCATGTCTAGTCGTCATCAATTAGGAACGCAGAATTTATACCAGTTTATCTGTGCATTTTTGTATGCTTTTGGACCAAGGCTGTTCACATAGAGGTAGCATCAAATTTGTCAACGCTAGCCTTTTCATCCTGTTATGAGAACTTTTGCAGCCGCAGAGGTAATCCACGTATAATGCATTCAGACAGTGGTACAAACTTCGTTGGCGCATCTAATGAACTTCGCTGTATTCGGGCTTTACTCTATCATCCCGACCACCGAACCGCAGTCATCTCAGAAGCTGCCGATCGCCAAAATGAATGGGTCTTTATACCTCCTAGGGCTCCACATTTTGGTGGACTATGGGAGGCAGCGGTAAATTCAACGAAAAAACCTTTGGCAGCCACTCTTCGCGGCTACACCCCCATTTTGGAAGAATTCCGGTCACTAACCATACAGGTGGAAGCAATATTGAATTCAAGACCCATAACAGCGCTCTCTTGTTCATCAGACGACATAGAGGTTTTGACCCCCGGTCATTTCTTGATTTTCCGCCCTATAACTGCGCCACCAGAGGATGCAGAGCTGAGTGAGAGAACGGCCATTGGAACGCGGTGGGGCCAAGTACAGCTAAGGCTACAGTCCTTTTGGAAACGTTGGAAGTCTGAATATCTTACCTCGCTACAAACTCGGTATCGTTGGAATACCGCAGATAATCCCCCTACTAAGAACGGTAGTACTAATGTTGGACGACAATTTACCACCCACACAATGGACTTTAGTTAGAATAATAAAAATATACCCTGGAACGGATGACACCCCCCCGAGTTGCTGTCCTACGAACTCGAACTCAAATACTTCAACGACATCTCAGAAAACTTTGTCCCTTATACTCAATGAGGTCTCAATCCCATTATGATTTTCTCAATAGGTATCATTGGCCAATAATTAACTACCTAATAGGGTTCGGTCAACTCCAATATTCATATAGATAGTTATTTTAATTTAATTTCGCATCCACTCAAGGTGGGGGGAATATGTTACTTCGTAACGGTAAAATACCTTACTAAAGGTCGAAACCCTGTTGACATGGTCGTGACGCGCACTCAATTCATAAATCCTATCCCTTCATTCCTTCAGTAGTTGAGCCCTCTCTGGGTTTTTCCTTGAGCCTAAGGCCTAGGGTAAGCCTACCTACTTACCTACCTCAGCCTCCAGCAGCTGATTGGGAATTTTCCCAGACCATTCTCTTTCAACTTTGATCGATTGGTTTCATTTTTCGTATTTAAACTCCAAGCTTTAGCTTTTTGGAGTCAGTCGAAGTAACACAGTTCACATTTATAAACTTCGTAAACCGTATTTTCAACCGAAAGAAAAACGCTATATTTTCTGTGTATTTCGATCTTTTGTTTGAACATTGACTTTCTTGGAACCGATTGTGTTAATTATAAGCTCAGCAACTTTAATAGTTGTGTTATTTATTCAACCTCAATATCCGGTTTTTTCACAAGTGTACAGGCACCGTTTGTTTACATCCTACAGATACAACAAAAAATAGTTGTGATGCTATAATGGATTTGATGTATGAATATTTGCTACGTGATGTTCTCGAACAATCAAGTCGAGTCACGAGACTGTAGACCCTGACTTGCTCTTTAGTTCGACTACCCAATGCGTGGCATTCCCATGAGATTTTACACAGATCAGTTTTCTGTTTAGATTAGTGGTCTGGATGCTCGCTAAGCTCGCATCTCAAAAATACATAACATCAAGTAGTGAATTCCTTTGTAAAAATTTAGATTAGTTGGTCAGGGTATAGAATCTCGTGACTCATCTTGATTGTTCGCGAACGTCTCGTATATATGCTGGAGTGATGTTTCACTGGTTTTCAAAGACGAGCTAATTTAAGGGCTTCACAAAATGTTTTTCTAACAGAAAGCAACTCAAGCAAAATTGAAATGATCTGGATACCTACCTAGTTAATCCTCCCCACATTGATGTGGACCTTTTGGGAAAGAATACATTGGTGTATAATTGAGAAAAGAAATCGAACACAAAAACTAAAACAATTTAGTCAAAATCATGTACATTTTGGTTTATTATTTCCAATAATAAGCCTATGTGATCGTGTAGCAAAAAATTTTTATAACCCCCCCTCAAACTTTGTCACTTTACGTTTCAAGGTACGTAGAATCCAAATTTGAAATGTCCGTCCACCGTCCGCCGTTCGCCGTCCGCCGTTCGCCGTCCGCCGTTCGCCGTCCGCCGTCCGAGCCATAAAAGGCCTAAGAATTGACTTTAAAAACCCGTTCTTTCGCACATAGACTCCATTTGGGGTCTAGTTGGTCCTAACGTTTAACCATCTCGATCGCTTTACTCGCATAGATGCTATGGGCCAAAAACGGGCGAAAAAGTGTCTTTTTCTACGCGCGCACGCCTGGCACGCTTGGCAGGGGGTCACGGTGGGCGGTGAGGGGGGTGAAAGGGGGGGGGGGTGAGAGGAAGCGCCGGCGCCGCGGCACCTTGTGGTGGGTACGGCGCCGGCGTTCCTTCCAGGCATGAATATGTTTTTTTCAAGGTCATATTTGTGTGTTAATACCAAAGCTTTTCCTACGCATATTCAATAACATATCCTCTCGACTTTTTGTACGTACTTAGATAATGATATTATTAAGGCAATAACTATTTGAATAGATAGGAGCTCAAATCGAGAAATATAAACATGCGTATATAATTTTAGAAGTATAGGTTGTGGCAGGCGCCGAGGAGTCTGGACGGGCCTAATGACGTACACTAGCCAACTAAAATTATGATCATACTCAATCGAAAAAAAAAAATAAACCTTTGTGAAATAATTTGCAGCTTTTTTTACCTGTTATGAACCAATTTCCCGCTTATTATGAATCTTTGAGATCTGGGAGCGGGCTCAATTGACTCAGCGCTGAAAAATACTTCGACTGAAAAACCTTTTTTTAAAGAATTTTTGGGGCCGTTAAATTGTAAATTCGAGCCTGAAATTTCGGAACGATCGAGCTAGCTAACGATCTCGACTTGTCTTTTGCCAAGACGGATTTTTGGGCATGGGATCCGTTTCTACCCACTTCAGAATTAGAAAGCCGTCTAAATAGCTAATTTTTTCTTTGAAAATTCATAAATAAAATTATGTTTGCTTGTTTCTTTATGCGCGACCACAATTATGAACCGATTTTGATTCCATTTTTCGCAACATGCTCTTTGAACACCAGAAAGAAAGGTAGGCTATATAGACATTTCTCAACTCACCCCTTTCAGCCTCAAAATCACCATTTTATTGAAAAACCGCGTTTGTTTCTCGCCTCATTTTAAATACTTCACTTCAACAATAACTGATTCACTTCTACGATTTCATTAATCAAATCATCATGGTGGGTTTTAGACGAAAAGGACTTTCGATAACAAATTCCACGATAACAAAACGGTTTTGGTGTGTTGAGCCGAGCATTTTCTATTCGTTAAGATAGATCACCAAAAACTGACATTAAAAACGTCTTATTAACTGCAGCAATCTTTGTCGGTAAGCGTTTTAACGTTGCTAAGGTTATATTGAGGTTTAAGAAACCGGGACGCTTTTACCAGAACCAATTAGTACTCTTGTTCACCGAAGAGAGTTTAAATTTGATAGGGTGACCCTCTATGACATCAAGAGACGAAAAATGATAGGCTCTTTTCTGCTGAGTGAGCTGAATTCTTTCCTATTATTCCTAAGAATTTGAAATTTAACAGAGACCCTCTCCAGGACATAATGAGACGAATGCATTGACGGGTTCCAACCAGATCAGCTGACTTAGCTAAATTCTCTCCTATCCACCCCGGGAATTTGTTATTTGATAGGGATCCTTTCTGGGACATCGAGAAACTAATAAAATGACGAGCACTTTCCTGATCACCTGAGTGAGCTAAATTTTATCCTTTTCGCCCTGGGAATGTGAAATTTGACAGGTAGCCTTTCTTGGACATTAAAATCCAAATACAATGACGAGTTCCTCCCAGATCATCCAAATCAGCTAAATTCTTTCCTATTCACCCTAGGAATTCGTAATGTCACAGGGCCTCTCTTGGACATCGAGGAACTAATAAAATCATGGTCTCCTTCCATGAACCATCACTTACAGTGCCCGACGAATCTATCATCGTCTCCGAAAGGTTGGGCAATACATCAACAGAATCTAATTCAAATAAGTACCCGTATTCACCCTTTACACGTACTACCTACTTTATCATTTATATTCAACGTTTTCTTCGCTTCAATGAAATAATGTATTTTAATTAATAAATTATTGTTATTCTTTACAGTGACTGTATGAATAATATGGTAGGCAGTTTTACACCAGGCGAGCATTCTTTGCGATTGTTAGCAACGAACGACCGGTATTACCCAGCATTCGAACAAGGTCCCAATAAATGTGCACGAACATGGCACCCGCATTGTTTTAAATTTCTATATGTGCATCGTCGATAGTGGTACTGTCTGAAATTGAGAAACACCACCAGATAGTGATACTGTCTGAAATTGAGAAGCGCAGAATAAGAGGAATCGCAAATTATGGGAATCTTCATATCCAAAGTTTTGAAGATAATTTATGCAGTTATCCACCGGCGGCTGGTAATCTCGCAGAATATGCTGTAAACACCATCAGACGTGCAACGAGCACTGAATCCTTTGATGATTCGTTGGTTTACCGACAACTGGTGGAACAATCCCGAACATTCACGGACAGGGTTTGCAAACTCTGTTCGGTGCGGGTGATTGTTTACCGTTGTTTGCAGACAGCGTTCACGATCAACGCTCGTTTGGTGTAAACCCTGCTTTAGGCGGGACAAAGTCTGCCGGGTCTGCTAGTGAATATATAAAACTACAGAACACAGACAGACAGAATAATCTCCACAGACAGAACACAGACAGATAGAATAATCTCCTTCTTCAAGCCGGGTTTACACCAAACGAGCATTGATCGTGAACATTGTTTACAAAGAATCACGAGCAATGGTCGGGTGGTGTAAACACCGACCAGCGCGGAGCAGAGTTTGCGAACCCTGTTCGCGAACGTTCAGGAGCATACCACGACTTGTCGGTAAACCGACGAATCACCAAAGGATTCAGTGTTTTTTCCGCGTCCGATGTGAACGGTGTATCTGCGAGATCAAGAGCGACTGGTAGATAACTGCATAGATAAATTATCTTCAAAACTTTGAATATGAAGACTCCCATATTCTGCGTTTCCTCTTCTGTTGACATTTCTCAATTTCTGACAGTATCAATATCTGGCGCCGCTTTTAAATTTTAGACAGTGTCACTATCTGGCATCGCTTCTCAATTTCAGACAGTATCACTTATACGCAGCATCACTTATAGACAGTATCACTCAGACGCAGCACACATAGTAGAATACGTTTGCGATAATCATTCATGTTCAGATTTCTTTCTTTTTATATACACTAGCTGATCCGGCGGACTTTGTCCAGCCTAACATATTATTCATACTACAAATAAAAATAATTTTTTTTTTTCATTAAAATTTATTATACTTGATTGAAGCGAAGAAAAAATTGACTATAAATAATAAGTACGTATAAAGGGTGAATACGGGTATTGGAATTAGTTTCTGTTGATGTATTGCCCAACCTTTCGGAGACGTTGAAAGATCATGGTTCAAAGAAAGAGACAATAATTGTATTTGCTTCTCGATGTTCAAGAGAGGCTCCCTATAAATTTCAAGTTCCCAAGGTGAAGGAGAGAATTTAGCTAAGTCAGCTGATCTGGTTGGAACCCGTCATTGCAACCGTCTCTTAATGCCCTAGAGAGGCTCCCTATCAAATTTCCAATTCCTAGGATTAATTGGAGAGAATTTAGCTGAGCCAGCTCAGCTGATCTGGTAGGAACTCGTCATTGCATTCAACTCTTCACATGTACTAGAAAGGCTTCCAGTCAAATTTCATATTCCTAGGGTGAAAAGGAGAGAATTTAGCTCTCTCAGCTGATCAGAAAAGAGCCCATTATTTTATTTGTCTCTTAATGTCCCAGAGAGGCTCCCTATCAAATTTCAAATTCCTAGAAGTGCTCCCAGTCCAATTTCATATTAATAGGGTGAAAAAGGGGAGAGTTTACCTCATTCAGCTGATCAGGAAAGAGTCCACTATATTATTCGTTTCTCGATGTCCCAGGGGGGCACCCTAACAAATTTCAAAATCACAGGGTGGGTAGGAGAAAATTTTGCTAAGTCAGCTGATTTGGTTGGAACCAGTCATTGCATTTGACTCTCAATGTCCTAGAAAAGCTCCCTGTCAAATTTCACATTCCTAGGGTGAAAAGGAGAGAATTTAGCTAAGTGAGCAGATCTGGTTGAGACCCGTCATTGCATTCGTCTCATAATGTCCTGGAGAGGCTCTCTGTCAAATTCATAGGATTAATCGGAGAGAATTTAGCTGAGTCAGCTGATCTGATTGGGACCCGTCATTGCATTCGTCTCATAATGCCCTAGAGAGGCTCCACATCAAATTTTAAATTCTTAGGATTGATAGAAGAAAATTTAGCTGATTCAGCTGATCTGGTTTGAATTCGTCATTGCTTTTGCCTCTTAATATCCTAGAAATGCTTCCTGTAAAAATTGTACATTCCTAGTGTGAAAAGATGAAAATTTATCTCACTCAGCTGATCAGGAAAAAGGCCATCATTTTATTCGTTTCTCGATGTCCCAGAGAGGCTACCTATCAAATTTCAAATTTCCAGGGTGGATAGGAGTGAATTTAGCCAAGTCAGCCGATCAGATTGGAAACCGTCATTGCATTCGTCTCATACAGTCCTGTAGAGGCTCTCTGTCAAATTCCCAGGTTGGATAGGAGAGAATTTAGCTAAGTCAACTGATCTGGTTGGAACCCGTCATTGCATTCGTCTCATACTGTCCTGGAGAGGCTCCTTGTCAAATTTCACATCCCTAGGATGAAAAGGAGAGAATTTGACTCCATATCAGGAAAGAGCCCGCCATTTTATTTGTCTCTTGATGTACCAGAGGATCACCCTATCAAATATCAACTCCCTTGGGAGAACAAGAGAGAATATATAACTTTTTCTCGAAAAATTTATTTATTTATTTTAGGAATTGGTTTTATTTTAAGCGATTGGTACTGGCAAAAGCGTCCCAGTTTCTAATATATAATCTTAGCAATGTTAAACCTCTTACCGACCAACATTACTACAGTTAAGGGCCTTCCTAAGTCGAAAAATGAAAAAAAAAAAGATTTTTTTTTTTTTTTTTATTAGCCCTAAAAATTTTCTACTCAATGCTGAATCGTTTGATACCAATATGTTGGTGGTTTGGCTCTATATAATTACTGTAAACAGCTCTCAAAGTTGAGCATTTCACTCGAGCGCTCCTCTAGAAGCACCTTTTCAAACGCCCTGCTCTACTCTATTCTTCCGAGCTTTTGCTCGGGATTCCAACTTTCGATGTGTAAATAATGAGTGAACTGTAATGAACATGAATCATAGATAGGTACATAAATATATTTACATAAAAAATTTACGTACTTATATAATAAACGAAATTGAAAAAAAAAGTAGAAGCGTTAGTGATTCTTCTTCTGCCTTCCACATTCACTTTTCTCCGAACACCTTTCCCTTTTCGGTTTTTGAAAAAACGACCACTTTTGGGCCTTATTTTATAAAACTCAATTTGATTGGAAGAAAGCAATGAGATGAAATGAAAGGCTGAGAAAAAAGCAAAACAACGTTCAGACGGAAAAGATAACCATACAATACATGTGAATTCTTCAATTATTGTTGTTGTTGTTTTTAGGATAGTAGGAGTACATAGCATCCATGACAGTTCCATGAATTGACAATAATGGACTAAAGATGTGGATGGATATTTTTTCTTCATTGTGAAAGTGAAGCCGTCAGTGGGAGTAGAGCAAGAAGCACGCGGACAACGCAGTTCCACGCCCCCGAAGTTTTCTCCCGTTTTCTCGAAACTACGTTTTTATACACGTTCGCCCCTAATTCTCCGAAACTACCGAACCAATCGAGCTGCTTTTTGTTTTGTTTTGTTGGGAAATAGCTAAATTCTACACTGAGTTTTTTTCATCGTCCTAAAAATTGTGTTTGTGGCAGAAATGGCTGGAATACTGAAACACAAAATAAGGGTTTGGGCAAATGAGGATAAAGAATATAACTTATTATTGTTTATATATGAAAAAAACTCAGTAAACACAGCAGATCTAGATTTAGGAAACAAAAAAAAAAAAAAAAACAAAAAAAAAAAAAAAAAAAAATTAGGATTCTAGGTCATATAGTTGCTGAGAAAACGGGTCTCAAAGGAGATACAATTTTACCCTATGACTTAGGAAGGCCCTTAATGATGTGTTTTCAATTTTCGATGATCTATCTTTTCGAATAGAAAATACTTCGCTCAACCCACCAAGGTCGTTTCGGTATCGTTGAATTTGATATCGAAAGTCCTTTACGCCTAATACCCACCTTGATGATATCTGATAAAATTGTCGAAGTGAATCAATTATTATTGAAGTGAAGCATTCAAAATGAAGCGATAAGCAAACGCGGGTTTTCAATAAAATGGTGATTTTAGGACTGAAAGGGGTGAGTTGAGAAATTTCGATATAGCCTATCTTTCTGTCTGGTGTTCAAAAGCATGCTGCAAAAACAGCATCAAAATTGGCCCATAATTGTGATCGCGCATGAAAGAAGTACAAACAAACATAATATGATTTTTATAGGTATACTAGAGGCCTGTTAGGGCTTGGAAAGCCCCAATCTAGTCCGTATAACAGTAGTATCTGACAGGAACTCAGCACACTATAGTAACGATATAAGTCCTACGATAGTGAGGATTTAGCTCACTCAGCTGATCAGAAAAGACCCCATCACTTCACTCGTCTCTTAATGTCCCAGAGAGTCTCCCTATCAAATTTCAACTTCCTACAGTGAACAGGAAAGGATTTAGCTCACTCAGCTGATCAGAAAAGAACCCATCACTACGTTTCTTACTTACCGACACTTTTGCAACAAACTTGGGGCCGTGCTGATTCGGAATTATATAAAGACCGTTCGGAATATATAATATATATAGCTAAGTTCTTCAGTTTCAATTTCATCGTTCAGAAATAACTCTCCTAGTTGTTAGTAACTACACTACGTTTCTTACTTACCGTGAATTGATGGCAACTGTTGTTACGGCCACAGCCTAATTAACAACTCTCGTTGATAAGGACCGCCTAGAACACGATCAAGGCGGGTATAGAGACGAACGGCGACACTTTTGCAACAAACTTGGGGCCGTGCTGATTCGAATGAGCACTCTAACACTAAAATCGGACCGCGAAGTTCTTCACAATTTCAAAGACCGTTCGGAATTATATATAAAGATATGTATTTATGGACAACATTTTGTGCTCACTTCTCCTCCAAAACTTCTGGTTCGATTTGGACCAAATTTTGATATGTTGTATTCCCATGTTGCACCTTGTGCCTCGCCGACTTTGGTGAGGATCAGCTGACCACGAGCCGTATATATAAATCATAATGATGACAAAATCGTGCTCAAATCTCTCCTATTCGCGTAGAACGCCGAAATTTGACAACATGAGACGAGCAAAGTGAAGGGCGCCCTCCTGTTCACCGTTGAACGTTGAAAATTGATAGGGCGCCTTTCTGGGACAACAAGAGACAAATTGACCTTACAGGCTCCACCCTGATCAGCAGAGTGTGCTAAAAGTTATGTCGTCTGTCCGATTACAACGAAATTCACCATTTATTCTACAAACTTAGATGTTACGACTCCGAATTTCAACAATTCTTTTTCACCATTTAGGTATCTATCCTCTCTTCTGATTCACAAAAATATAAAAATGTTTTAAATACTTTTCTCCTACCTACTTATATTTTACCTATTTCTATTCGATAAGTTAGTTCTGCTTACGCCAACTGCATAAGTTTTTTTAATTTTATTGCACACTATAATTTTAAATGGTTTGTCAGAAATAAATTTGAGTTTAAAAGGTTTGTATACAACAATTGAGTAACATTTCAATTAAGAACCAATTCTAAAGACAAAAATATAAATGAATAAATAATTAAAACTTTGCAACTAAGACCTTGCTTCCTACATTACAGAAAATAAACCATCTAATAGAATCTCTGTTTACTACCAACTTCAACCAACACCTTCTTCAAAGAGGGAGTTTACAGTTCTGTACGATTCGGAAGAGTGGGCATTTGTAAAATATAAAATCGAATTTCGAATAAGTCTCAGCAGTGGAAGACAGTATTTCCCAGGACGAAACCACTTCGTTAGAAAAAATGTTTATGACAATTGTGTGAAAGACGCACTATTATATCCAACCTTGTTGGATTCAAGAGTTTGCCAATTTCTTCCTAAAAAGAGTAAGTTAAGCATAAGAAATGGTTTGGTAATTTTATTTTTATAGGGGTGTATAAGGTAGGTACCTCCTTCTTGAAACTGCTGAAACTGTATACTACATTCCCCAGTGAGCTGTTTTGTTCCCCAAACTGCTACATGAGTGAATTGACATCTGATATATGAGTATAGTAGACACTTTTTTATCTGGCCCCGCTTCAATTGGCTGTCGGATTTGTTTACGTTAGCGGAAACATAACAGCATCTAAAACCAGTATATGGTTCCGGACTGATGGAACAAACCAGGGCAAGGAGACAAATCGCGAGTTACAGGACGAACCACTGGTAACGGGACAGAACATGACAATATTGAAATTTCATACTGACCCTCTGTGGGACTTTTGGGAGGTAATTGTGAGGTAGGTGCTTCTCAGAAGTATCTCACCGCCAGGCGGGTGCCGACCGGTGGCACTCCCTTACCGGGGCCGTGAATCGTTTCAAAGCGCTCTAGCGGCCTTCCTCAAAAGCATCCCCTACTGAGCAGCGAATTTCAGTGATTGTACATCTTTAAGCAAGTTCCGTCGTGGTCCAGTGGCTAGCATTACTTGCTCATTAGATGAAGGTCCAGAGTTCGATTCAGTGCGGTCAGATATTGTATTTTTTGCTTCGTGACGTCTGAAATATATTTTGAAACGTCATTCTGATCTGTATGTCCATCTAATCTGTATTTTTACTAAGGGATTGAATACTTGATGATTCGTATTTTTGAGATGGGAGCTTGCGAGCATCCAGACCACCAAAGTATACAAGTAGTAAACTTTTTGAGGAACCTGGCCTGAAGTACTACATAGAACCTACTTGCTGAAATGTAATGTAACAATTTACTAAATTGTCAAACGTACTACATGACCTACCCATGACAGTTCTTGTTCATTGTGTAGTGCATAGCTCTCAATGACAGTTCATGACGGCTGTCTATGTAGGTTTCCATACTTTCGAGCTGGTAAGTAGTTATACCCCCTTGAACCTGAAAAAAAAAGTAAATTTTTTTTTTAGATTCTGGCAAGAATTCTGATTCTGCCAACGGGAAATTAAAAAAAGAAGGTGAAATTGTTTTAAAAAGTTCTGAAATGTTGGGGGATACCAGCTGTGGGCCGAGAATAAAATGTTCTCGAGGGGGACCAGTTGAGTTGAGAGTTGAGTCATATCAGCTTAGGAACGTCCGTTCTCTGCAGACGCTAGGTCAGCTAAAAGCTCCCAAGAACGGCACTACACAGAAATCAGTCTCGCTTGAGAACCCCTCTCTGTATTAGAGTGACTGATAGAATTTCCAAGAGTGTTATTAACCGAGGTGTTCGTGTAATTTTTAATCATTTTCAAGTACATAATTACATAATAATAGCACACTCTTTCATATGATCCATTTTTATTTCGAATTTATTCAAAACTTAGAAGTGCACAGTCGTGCAAACTAGAATTTGGGCGTACACAGAGTGAGCAGTTTCAAGTGAACAGATTCAAGTGTAAAATGGTTCATCCAGGTATGGAGTGAGCATATATACCACACAAGGTAAGACATAGTGTTTTTTCAAAGCTATAATTATGAATATTTTACAACATATCCCCTTCCCTACCTCCTCACAGTACGAACCCTGGACGTTGATTGGTTATTTAAGATGTCACCTGATATATGTAGTACAAATCGAATGATTGCTTGATGCTGATTGGCTGTTTATGACGTCACCTTTAGCAACTGAGGTTATGAATAGACCTCAGTTACCTGATTGCTGTAGTATATTCTATACATTCGAGTTTGGGCTGGGTTAAGGTTGAGGGTGTGCTATCACGAGTTCCGACTGCTGTAGTACATTCTATACTGTCGAGTTTGGGCTAGGTGAAAGTTAAGGGCGTGCTTTCACGAGTTCCGACTGCTGTTCTTACCATCGATCGTCAAGTTTCGTAAGAGTGATGAATATCGAAGATCGTTGAGATTAAGAAGGAAAAAATTATATTTAAAATGCCTTTCTCTGGAAACAAACTTTCCTCTGAAAACGCCCTTTTCAGGGCGCAACTTATAAATATTGCGATATTTGCACAGTTTATACATTTAAAATCTACAACCCATAAAAATAACATTGTAAAAAGGAAAATATGTTTAGCAAAGGATATTATGATCCAAAAAATGAATAATTTCCAATTTCTCTTGCTAGAAAAAACAGGGGAGATACGTGTGTAAATGCAGAGAAAAAGTATTGATTTAAAAAAATATATGACACCGCCTAACAATACAGATAGCTTAACAGAGTTTCTATCAAGGAAAGTAACACGACCTGCGAAATAGCGCATCCTAGACGCACCCCAACATTTGATATGTCTGAGGAAAATTTATCACAACATTATCATGTTCCCCCTATGTTGAGTCCTATTTCTGATACTCTTGAAAATGCCCACGAATCCAACTTTTTGCAAGTCTAGATTGCTGGTCAGGCAGTGCCTACCTTGCCTACCATATCTTTGAGTGCCTATATTGCCTTCTATGTCATCAGGCGATCCAGACTGGCGAACAAGTGGCCTGCTGTTCAAAATAGCCTCAATTCTGGTGGTGACAGTGGTGAAAGCTTGGAGAGTGGGGGGGAGTCTGGTAGCGAAAATGATCTCGAAGAAGCCTCTTTGCCGACTTAACCGCAGATTCCCATAACCCACCAAAATGAGGGGTTTTAGGAGGGATAAACCGCCACTCTATTCCTCTCATTGACAACCGGTCACTGAGAACATCTCCTATACCTTGCTCAAGAGCAAGCCTGAGCTTGAGGGGAGAAGGTTGGTACAGGCTGTTGACATGGCTACACATTCAGCTTCACTAGTGAACCTGGGAACATGATTTCGTTTCTTTGACCTCCAACCATTAGACCCCCATAAACGAATACAGTGTATCCAGTGGTTGAATTTCCTTTAAGATCACTAGAACCCATAGAGGCATCAGAGTAACTGAGTATTTTTTCATCAGACCCGGTGTATGAAGCTGGGTCCATACGTATCAAATGTCCATATCGTATCACCGTTTCTTATCTAATCACATGTAACGCCCTCCACGCAAACTTCACCATACTAAAGGCGTATCCGTAGGTATCAATAGGATGCAATGGTGAACAGTAAGTATAAATCGTAGCTGAGTAGGTACTCTTAAAATACACATTCCCAGTCGACCTATTTTTCTACAAAAATTTCCCAAAATCCGAAATTTATTTTTGACTAGCAAACTATTATCTAGAATACAGGGTTTCCCACGGAAAGGTTACACCCCCTGCATTTCCCCTGAATTCAGCCTAAAAAATTGGGACCAACGCCATTTTTCATAATGTTTTTTAAAATGGGGACCCCCATTTTTATTGCAGATTCGAATTCTTCATGAAATTTCATGAAGAAATGACTCATCACTCAATTTTCTAGTGCGCGTAAACGGGTACTATTCCGCTCTAAAAGTGCAACAATTGTGAATGAAGTTTTTGAAGTTATTCAAATGCCACATGAAATACATAATTTTGGGGTAGTTTTCTTGCTGAACCTCGTAATGATGCTGCTCTATTGATATTTGCAACACCAACTTGGAAAAACACCGAAAAATGACCAGAATCGCACTTGCCTTACTCATTTCCACACAGCACAAAGCGTAGGTAGGTACTAAAATGTAGTTTTTCAGTTTTCTCCCAAGTTGGTGTTGCTAATATCAATAAATGAAACAATCAATAATATCAATCTGATATCAATAATATCATGTATGATGTGTCATTCGAGGTTAAGCAAGAAAAAATACTCCGAAGTCATGCATCATCTTCAAACTTAGTTTTTCACAATTTTTTCTCTTTTAAAGCGGAATAGCGCACTTTTGGAGAGGAATTGCGATATTTTTTACGCTGTATTCAGGGAAAATGAAAGGGGTGTAACTTTTCCGTGGGACACCTTGCATATATAGGTAATTATTATTATTGTTTGATATGAGTTCTACTAATACATTTATCAGAGCGCGAATGGCTATACATATAGTTATTAGGCCTGCAGGTACCTATAACAAAGTGGTCTCAACAAATTAGAGTTAATTTAACTTCTCCTGTGGGATGTTAAGATGAAAACTATTAAAGTCTAACGAATATTATTGCAGGTGTCTGGACGTTTTCGATAGACGCAACCTTGCCCTTAATTCCTTCTGTTAGAGATACCTTGGTATTTCCGTCTGGATCAACAGAGCCTATTGGTCGAACTGGCTGGATTTCCATAAGCGCGACTGCGTTGGTGAATGGGGAATCAATATCCTTCCACCACAGTTCATACCATTTGTTTACCTATTTACATCCTAGCAGAATCGATAGTAACTGCTATATGGAATTTCGGTTCCTAGATTGGTAAGTTGAAGCTCTCAAAAATACTCAGTACCAAAATTGTGATTAAGGTTCAAACGCTTGACTTTATTACAATAGCTAGTTTTATTTATAGGTATTTCTTTTGTTTTGTAAGAGAATCCAATTGACGTCGGTGCAGCTTCGATCAGAGATAAAAACCGTTATTTATAAAGACGAATAGTGTTTTTAATGGCGGAAATTGACTACATAGTAGTTTTCAACATCTTAGGTTTCCTACATATGGAAGAAAAGGGCTACAAAGCTCTCTCAACTGATAGGAGTGGGGTTCGTACCTTGACAATCTTGTTCAGAGGCATTCTTTTGAATCTCAAAACCAATCTGCCAACCTGCCAATCAGGGTGATTGTTATTTTTATCAATGTTTCCCTGAAGTGAGATAAAAGCCATGTTTTGACTGCTTCTTTTTCTGCAGCACATGTTTTATAGGTAACAAATAAGCTCCGCTGATCATGACATCCCCACGTCATATAACTATCCTGTTGTCTCAATTGGCCAATTTAAAACTTCAACGTGTAGGCGAATAGATTGTATAAATAATATGTTAATTTCTTTAATATACCTAAATGAAAAGTTGCATTAACGCAGATTTACAAAGATATAATTTCCACAATGCTGCTACAAGATAAAAATACCATTATTATTTCATAGTAGCACAGTAAATGTCAAAATATCATTTCATTTTTCTCTTATATTGCACTTGGTTGAACATTCAAGGATTAGAGATTAGATCTAGGATAGTCTGGGCCGCGAGAGTCTTCGAGTACCTACTTGGTTATTTGAAACCAGTTTCCACCAGGGTGTTGGAGTGATCTTGATTGCATGAGACGAATGTGAGCATGGCTTTCTGTAAGCAGGGCGAAGGAGAGTATAATTTAAAATCATGATAAATAGTTTCGTCACGTACATAGTCTACGGTGTTTTGAAACATACCTCAACAAGTTCCCCATAAAAGGAGACCGTATGTCCATATCGGGTGGATCAAAGTTGTATACTTGAACTATTACTTCGTTAAATAGGCTGAGGTTTGGATTAGTGAAGAGTGATTTTTACTAGTACCTATGTTCTGGATTTCAAGCGTTGGAGAAGGCAAGTTGTATGGTCAGCAGACGTCAGGCGGCGATCAAGACTAATTTCAAGGGTACTGCGTAATTATTGGGGTAGGTACTGCGCTTTTTCATTGAACTTAACGTTCCCAAAGCACTTCATTTCGAATTTCAGCTGCGTAGGTTGAAACAGAAGAGACTAATTTCAAGGCTCAATTAATTGAGGCCGCTTCGAACCTCATCATTTTTATTCACCAGTCCTAAAAAATTCAAATTTCAGTAAGAAAGTGTAGATTCAGT
Organism: Adelphocoris suturalis; assembly: GCA_030762985.1. NCBI lineage: Eukaryota > Metazoa > Arthropoda > Insecta > Hemiptera > Miridae > Adelphocoris > Adelphocoris suturalis. The sequence goes on along the minus strand of CM061040.1, from coordinate 72,393,547 downwards.
GGAATAGAAGTAAGTAATTAGGACAGCTCTGAACCTTGGGAATTATTTTACCTAGAGGTCCAAGAAAGATTTCATGGTACTTTTCCGTGTTAACCCCCCCCCCCCTCTCCCAGTCGTTATACCGTTATACGATTTATACCCACCAAGTCAATTTGTCTGCAACAAGCCCGCCCGATGTTTCTATACATTCCTTCTTACTTAGAATACATATTTACGTAGAATTGGTGACTATTTCAAGCTGTGGGAAGAAATTATATTATTTAAAACAAAAGAAGGAAAAAAAGAATAACCGTGTTTTCAGAAGTTGCCGATGTTGGTGAGGATTTGTTGAAACAAATTGGTGTGGTTGTGGTTTGATTGCCTCCACATGAATTCGCACTAGTAGAATGCACTTGAATTCGCACAAATAGATCAGAATGCTGTGTATAGGTTGGTGGTCTGGAAACAAGCTCGCATCTCAAAATTACATAACATCAAGTAGTCAATCCCTTTGTAAAAATACAGATTAGTTGGACATGTAGGTCAGTTTGATGTGTAAACTTTGGTGGTCTGGATGCTCGAAAGCTCGTATCTCAAAAATACATAACATAATCGAAGTAAGAAGTAATGCCTAGAAATATCGAGCGAGCGAGTTGAAGACAAATTGACGGGGTGGGGGGGGGGGGGGATAACGGAAAAGTACCGATTTCATTTCAAACTAGCCTAGTTTTCTCACTTGCTCGGTATGGCTATAGATCCGATGGTCTTTACTGTTGAATGGGACATGTAGAATAACGGTGGATCACTAAGGGTGATTTGAAGTGTGTAGGGGATGTTGCTCGCTTCGCTCGCTAGGGTAGGTTTCCTCGCTCGATCGGTGTGGGATGTACAGATGCGATAGGATATAGTCCTCATACCATCGAGAACTACAGCCCAAGGTAGGGGTGGGGGTGGAAAATTATAAAATTGCTTACAATCCCACTCCATAGACAATCCTAAGGGAATGGAAAAAATTAAATCTTTTAAAAAGGGCAAAACAAAAATAATGAATTGCTGCGTTTTCTATCTGGGACCACGGAAATTTTATTAGGTTTAATTAAGATAGGCCATTTATCTGCCTATAAAGAACATGTGGAACCACGAAAAGTTTAGTTTTAAGAACATTTCAGTACTAATAGAACTGTCGGATGTTGAAGTTTTGTACGGATTTAAATTTTTTACTCAAATAAAGATTACAAACAGCCTATGGTTCGGGGAAATTTTGAAAATTGCTTGCAATCCCTTTCAATTACAATACCAAGGGAACGGCAAAAAAAGCAAAAAATTAAATCTTATAAAACTATGTGGAACCACTAAACGTTTAGTTTTAAGAACATTTCAGTTCTTTAACTAATTGAATACGTCCATGTTACAATATGTGATGAAGTTATACTGCCCGACGTTTTTTTTCTGTTGGGCATGACTATCAAACGCGACACCTTATGTGGAATCACAAAAAGTTAAGTTTTGAAAAGAAGATTCCATTACTGACCGAACTTTCGGATGTTAAATTTTCGTACGTATTTGACTCCTTGTCATTTGGGTGGGTTACCAAACGTGGGTATGTTCCCTCTCGAGCTGTTTTACATTGGTAGTTCCAGTTTTATCAAGGAATCGTATATTTACAGTTCCTATTTTCACATGAAATCATCGAAAATAATATTCATAGGTATTTATTCCAATTTTTTAAATTTATTTCAATTTAGATAGGTCATTTATCTGCGTAGATGGGCTACCAAATAGGAGGTATATATAGTAGGTGGAACTAATATAACTTATACTAATTCTTTACGTCCGTGTTAAAATATGTTAGGAAGCTTTACTGCCCACCCAACATTTCAGTACTATCAGAACTGTCAGATGTTAAATTGCTGTTCTTCTACTAATTCTATACGTCCATGTTACAATATGTGAGGAAGTTATACTGCCCACCCAACTTGGCAGACTTTTTTTTCTGTTGGAAATTACTTAGAAACAAATTAAATAATATAAAACTGTGTGGAACCACGAAAAGTTTATGAGGTTTAATAAAGATAGCCCATTTAATTATTTTATGTGCATAGAAGCGCAAACGGGAGACCTTCCAAGATCAAGAAATTTCGAATACAAAGTTCAGAGTAACCACGTTTTGCCGGAACAAGGAAGAGCGGTAGTTAAAAAACCAACGTTGTCATCTACATTTTCGTTCACTACAATTGGAAAATACAATTTCATATCACGAAACTCGCAGGGGACCGAATCAGAACTCCAACAATCATTTCAAGACCAATCTGAGTAAAAACCGTGGACATTTACTGGGTCTAAGACGGAAAAAACAGCGGAGAACGAATTTTTTTCATCATTTCCCGCATATTTTTGCTTATTCCTCCGGGAATACAGCATCTTTCGGCAATTTTGACGGTACTATCGTGTTCTACGGGCCCACTAACGTAACTTTGTCGCTGACGTACGAAGTGCTCTCGATCAAATTTGAGTGTGGCTGTGGATAGAAGACCGAGCGCTCAGCTTAAAAGACAGACATTAAAAGAGGTTCCCACACCTCTCCCTCCCACCAGTCGATGGTTCGGGTGGGAGTAGAAAATTTAAAAATCACTTATGCCCCCTTTCGGAAAAATCAAAGAAGATCCCCCCCACTCGTAGACTCCTCTCACTCAGCCGTTTGGCCATGCATAGTATGGACTGACAAACAGATATACAGACGGAGTTTGATTCTTATAAAATAGTATAGATGATGCTGAACAATTATTTTTTTAAATTTGAATTTCTTTTACATAGCATCATTGTCCCCCCTAGCGTACAATCAGTGAAAATATCTAAAATCTGAAGATAACCAAAATTGGTGGTGTATAGAAAACACATATTGGTAGCCAGGTAGCCCCCAAGTTCTCACTGCCAATCAGGGCTGCCCCACGGTTCATCGTTGCTCAATAGCATTCCCAATGAGGAAACATTTATTATTTCAGCATTGTACGTTTAATCAGACAGAGATCATTTCCAAATCTCGCACATCAGTAAAGTAAGTTCCGCATGCAGTAATTATGTCTTCATTGAAATCCGTTTCAAATGGATTTTTCGGTTTATTATATTCATAGGTACACCTTCCCCCCAACCCCACCCCATCTAAATGTGTTTGCTTACGTTTCAAGATGCAATCCCCCCCAATAAAAACCAAATAGAAGGACAAATTGCGTCAGTCCGCCTTATGGAGCTTTTCTCCATAACTACTGGATCAAAGTTTATGAAACTTGGGTCAACAAGCAAATAGGAGGCCTAGTTGGCCCAAATCATCGGTATCACATTTAATCAACCCTAAAGGGTAAAATTTAAGGATTGAAATTTTAAAGACTCAGGATATCAAGAATAGTTTTTTTAATTTTATTATTATCGATAAATCAGACCACCCAGATGGCTGTACGTTCATCCGTTCATTCTTCCTATGGATCTATTTTATTAAACATGAAAATAAAATTATAATTATTCCTATTAAAAAATAATTATTTCCATGTGAACTATTTCGAACCAGCTACCTAATATCATTGACTTCGGGTCCAACGTCGTGCGGACTTTAGGAGCTCTATGAATGAGAGGGTTCAGCTCCCAATGTGGCCTCTGGTGAGGGCTGTCAAAATAGGTCTTATTCCCTCCTCCCTCCATTCTACTCTTGGCAAGCTGTGTAAAAGTTCATAAGCCCCAGGGTCCTAGACGTCGAATACCTGGGATGTGCTGGTGTCCCAGGAACGTTGGATATATTTTACAGGATTTTGCTTTCCTATTCATTTTTTCACCAGTTTCTAATTCCAAAAGTTAGTGTAAACTTTTTGGGACGTCCCACTGAAGCAAAGTTTTGTCAACCCTGCAAACGACAACCTATTGGAACCCAACTATAGGGGAAAAAAAAAAATATATATAGGTATATATATATATATATATATATATATATATATATATATATATATATATATATATATTGTTACCGCTTCATAACTCGTTAAAGTTTATTTTGTTTACATTTTCCAAAGTATTATAACCATTTAGCATTTGGTTTCCAAATGCTAAATATAAATTATTAATAACCACATGTTATTTTGAAACAATAAATTAGTCGTTCACGAGAAATCAAATCGCATAGGTGTTTTTCTTTACAATTTATAATAATCTAGGTTTTACCAACATCTTACGATAACATTCGTTTTGGTCCTTCGAACCATAATCACCAGTAGCATTGGATTAGGTACCAACATATTTGCAATACAGTACAGTCCATGGAGCTTCGAAATAGATCGTTGGGCCCTTCAAATAGGGGAAGAACCTTTGAAGAAGATGATGGAATTTCCAATGCATCAAGTCACACTCGACACATGCTTCAGAGTCTGCGGGAGGAGATGACAAAGATGAGAGAAGAGCTTTTAGAGATTCAGCAATCCCATGTTCGTGTTGCAGAGAATCCCTCATCAAAAACTCCTTCGCGACTGAATGATGATGAACCAATATTGAATGAACAGCTGCAAGCACAAATGCCTACCACAACTGAACAGCAAGAAGTACCACAAATCAGCCAGAGGGGAGTAAGAGATGCTGATCCTCGAGTAAGTCATCAAAATTACTTTAATAATCCAACAGGATCTCAACAAATTCCTTTCAATGTACCTCCATATAATTTACCATCATATGTACCACATTCGTATATTCCTTGTGATCCACCATACTCTCAACCACAAGTCACAGTACCAACCTCTGAACTGTCGTATTTTGCCGCTAGACAAACTGAAGGGAAACTTCAAAGTATGCCTAAATTTAGTGGAGAACCTCGAGAGGGGACGAACTTCATTAGTCTTTTTAAGAGGTCTACAAGAATTTGTAACTTTTCTAATGATGAAAACTTGAATAGGTTGCAGCACTGTCTGATTGGGCAAGCTAAAGATGCGGTTTATGCACTACTATCACACCCGAATAATGTACCTAGAATATTACAAGTGCTCGAAAGACGTTTTGGTAGGCCAGAATTAGTTATAGGGTCATTAAGAGAGCGCCTTCTTTCGATGGGTGTAGTGAAAGACAACGATTTTCAAAGCCTTGTCGTTTTGCCTGTGAACTTCAAAACTATATTTCGTCAGTTGAAGTACTAGACTGTTATGAATATCCTATAGAACCTTCCATGTTGTCAGCTCTTATTAAAAAAAATCCCATTCAGCTTACAAGTACAGTGGGGAGAATTTCTAGCAAACCAAGACCTCTTCCCAGCTAGAATTAGTGATTTTTCAAAATGGCTTGATAAGAAGGCAGATGCATACAGCTTAGTTGCATCGAGTGCTAGTAGTACGAATAGCAAAATAAATGAGCAATCTCGTTTCTGCAAGTTGTGTACGTTTTGTACAGAAAAAGAACATCATTTGTATGATTGTGAAAAATGGGGCAAAACTTCGGTAGAAAAAAGGTGGGACTTTGTGAAGAAGAATCGTTTGTGTTTTAAGTGCTTGAAACCTAATCATGCTTCTCCCAGGTGCAGGGCGAGAGAAAATTGTAAATATTGTAATGGCTTCCATCATAGCTCATTACATAGAGGACAACACAACAATGAAATTATACCTGCTAAGGATCTGGTAAATGTTAACGTCGAAAATTCAAATGATATATTTCCTCTATGTGAACACTTGAACAAAAGATCAACAAAGGATAATCCAGAAAGTACAGTAATGCTAAGAGTACTTCCTGTAAGAATATATGGCCCTAGTGGGCATGTAGATACGTATGCTTTACTTGATGATGGATCTAGTCTAACTTTAATTGAAGCCGAATTGGCAAACGAACTAGGTTTGAAAGGAATTCGTAAACCTCTTTCACTGGCATGGACAGGGCAGATGGTGAGAGAGGAAAAAGCGTCGGAAATTGTGAATCTCGGTATTTCTGGTACTCATCCTGAGACAAAAAGATTTTTCATAAATAAGGCTAGGACAGTACAAGAGTTAGGATTACCAAAATATTCTATAAACATTGAGGAATTATCGAAGCAATGGCCTTTCATTCTCAAAGGAGCTGTAGCAGCTTTAAATAATGCGCGGCCACGAATCTTGATAGGTCAAGATAATTGGCCTTTGTTTCTTACAAGAAGGTCGTTTGCTGATAAGTGGAATGGTCCAGTAATTTCGGCAACTGCTCTCGGCTGGGTACTCCATGGAAATGTACCTAACAAGATGCCAAAGGTAAGTTCAATTTGCATCATTCGCAGCTGACACATTGGCAAGATGTTGTAGACGAAGGAGATGATGACTCATTGCCCACTTTAGTACGCAAACATGTTTTAATTGATAAGTTTGATTACGATCCTGAGAATACAGAGAACAAAGCCCCATCAAGTGAGTTTTCAGCGGCAGCACAGATTCTGCAAGACACGACAAGGCGCGTAGATGGTGGATGGGAAACAGGTTTGTTGTGGCGACATAATCAACCTCTCCCAGAAAGCCGATCTATGGCGGAGAAACGTCTTTTTTCATTAGAGAAAAGTTTAAAGAGAGACCTTTCACTAGCTGCTATGGACCAAGAGGAAGCAATACAAGGAGTCGCCCAGAAAAGAGAGATACATGCGAAGGGTGGATTTTCCATATGCAGTTGCGTCAGTAACTCGCAACAAGTGATGAACGAAATTCCTGATGAAGTAAAGGCGTCTTCAGTTACAGCACTGATTGGAGGTGAGGTAGAAAACGAACGTATTTTAGGTCTGTGTTGGAATACAAAATTTAATCTGCTTGAATTTTCAGCAGTTTTTGAAAAATTACATAGTAAAAGCCAATTAGAAAATTCTGATCAAAGGCCTTCAAAGCGTCAAATTCTTAGAATAGTAATGAGTGTATTTGACCCATTAGGTTTTCTAACTCCTGTAACCATTCAATCAAAGATTTTTATCCAAGAACCATGGAAATTAAAACTAGGTTGGGATGAAGAAATCTCCTTTGAGCTTACCAATAAGTTGAGGAAAATTCTAACTGCTATCAAACAAGTTCTAAATATTAAGATACCGGAAGATGTGTGTCTACGGAGGGCATGGCGAACTGCGCAACAACTTGCTGATCACTTTTGGAGAAGGTGGGTTAAGGAATATCTGCCAACAATGCTGCTCCGCGAGAAATGGAGGAAAGGAGTTGGACCTGGTATCCGAGAAGGAGATATTGTGTTGATAGCTGACCCGAATGGAGTGCGTGCAAGTTGGTCCAAAGGAGTGGTGACGGCAGCATACCCAGGAAAAGATGGAATGATTCGAATGGTAGATGTCAGAACGGCAAATGGAACGTTAAGAAGACCAGTGAACAAGTTGTGTCTGTTGGACGTCAGAATCGCAGAAGGAAGATTTTTCGGCGTTGAGAATGTTACCGCTTCATAACTCGTTAAAGTTTATTTTGTTTACATTTTCCAAAGTATTATAACCATTTAGCATTTGGTTTCCAAATGCTAAATATAAATTATTAATAACCACATGTTATTTTGAAACAATAAATTAGTCGTTCACGAGAAATCAAACCGCATAGGTGTTTTTCTTTACAATTTATAATAATCTAGGTTTTACCTACATCTTACGATAACATATATATATATATATATATATATATATATATATATATATATATATATATATATATATATATATATATATATATATATATATATATATATATATATATATGCTGGACACACTCTCTTATTCACAGATGGCTCAAAGACACTTGATGGTGTTGGCCTTGCTCTATGGAGCCCCATTTTCCAAGTCACTAGACGCCTACCACCTGTTGCATCTGTGTTAACCCAAAATTATACTTAACTGAACTAGAAAAATATGAAGAAAACGAATTTAATGAAAAAAATGTGATTTTCCACGAAATTCCTCCGTTTACTTTTCCTCTATTTTCGTTTTGGACAAGTTGCTTACCTATTGTCAATTTATTGTATGTTACCGATGATGATCTAACTGTCAAACCCAATTCAACATTGTAACTCTTTAATTTGGTGGAAATGGACATGTCTTCATTAGCTAACTCACATTTTGTTTTGTAATGGGTAGATTTAGTGACAAATTTTACTTACCTTGTCGATTTTGGATAGTTCCTGTTGCAAGTATAACTTGCACTTGTGCACTTCACTTGATGATTGGTTGGTTGTTTTCGAACATAAAAATGGTCGGGCCAGGTTTCTGAAATTTAATCCGATTAGAGTAAGTCCCTTAGGTTGACTCGACTGATCGTACCTACCAAGGGGGTTCGACTTTGTTTACATCAGCTGGTTCGATTGGTATGCTATGCCCGGAGGTTGCACTGGTACTCCGAATTCGCACTATGCTTATATGAATCGAATATTGGTCCACACTCATGTACTACGACTCAACATCGATTTGGTTACAAAGAAATATGAGAGGTTGAAGTGGGTCCACACTCTTGCACTACGACCCACTATCGACCTACAAAGTTTGAATTTGACAGGCACTGCTGTTTTACAGTTCCACGTTTCCTGATTCACTGACTTGACTTGTTCCCGAAACTGGTACTATGATCTCCTTTGCCAACCTTCATGCGTATCTGTGAGGAAGTCGAGGATAGATACTACGAGTACATGTGTCGGAGAGGGGTGAGAGAATGCAGGCGTCCCTGCCTCTTGTGCCGCTGTAGCATCCCCCATCCCTAAGGATGGGTCGGGCGGGAGGTGCACACATGGATCTGCTGGAAATGGAGTGGAAACAGAGGAGCGCTAGGCATTACACTTTAAACATTACACTCGTTTTCACAACTTCGTCACGAGTGATTCAGTTCTTATTAACCGGAAAGATAAGAACTGATACTGTATTGAGTATATTGGATAGAAATTTCACATAAATCAGTTTCATGTAAATTGCAATGAATCTACTCGAATACAGGTGCTTTATCTTCATGTTTTGATAACATTTCATCTTCTAGTAGTCTTGGTAACATTTTTTCATTATCTCATTGTCGCCGATCCTCAAGTACCTAATTATTAACAGTACCTAATCAATTTTGCTAACAGTTATCTTATAAGGAGAATCCAAAAACTGAATTCATTCCTCTTTTCTATTCTTCAGATTGTGTCTTCTAGATGACAAAGAATGAATAGGCATGAAGAAAGTGACGATGACCATTAAAATATGAAAGGTTAAAATTTGAAAATAATAATATGAAGAAGGGGAAATGGGGGTATTGGCGGTCACCTAACTTCATGAAGCTGTAAAATGCTCTAGAATCATAGGTTTGGTCCCGAATTTCACTATTTAGTTGGCTGACTATCCAAGATTTAGGATCTAGGTTCATTTTTAACATTAAATTAAATGGGAACAACTTAGAACGAACATTTGAAAAAGAGGGTTTGACCGTAATTACCGCACTTGCGGTTAATAGCGGTAAGTGATTTGCTAACCAGATATCCTCACAACTATCCGCATTTTTAGTTCATGGATGTGAACAATGGCAGTAAATCAACGACTAAATGAATAATTTTTATAGGAAGGCATTCATTTGTAACAAACGAGCAAAATCATAGGTGAACCTTAATAGATTTGCCGAAGTTAATGAGGTAAGAATGACTAGGCAATGACTGTCTTGAGGTAAAATAAATCACATTTACCTAGGTAGGGAGAGCTAAAACTAGGGAACCAATTCGAAATAAAATGAAATTTCAAAAGAATGAAAATATGTCACGATATTCAAGTTTAAATTTCAAAAGAAATTAAATAAAATTTCAAAGGAATGTGGAGTGTGATAAAAATTAGTCACAATATTCAAGTTTAACATGATGCACATGGTTCACACAGATATTCGTCAGGGCACCCCATTGAGCGTATAAAATGTGCCATGTGATGACACCCTTTGCACTCCCACATTAAAACACTATCCGTTTCTTCACTATCGAGACAAATGAAGCATTTTTGTATTTTGTTGCCTTCTCTGTTATCGATACTGTCATTCTCATCATCGTCTCACCAATCCCACAGAGAAATTTGAGATTCGTCTGAATCAATATCATCAGAAATTGAAAACTTCTTCGTGTTTTTTCTTTTCCTCCCTCTTTCTGGTGGCTCTTGAATAGGTGGGATATAGGCACCTGAAGCGCTGACGCAACATAAATATGACAGTTATGTTCTTCCCCCTTTCACAACTCGTAACACTCCCAACTCTCTTCTTTCCAAGTGGTGCTATGACTTTTATCGGGCTTGGTACTGTTGAAACCCCAGTTCCATCTACATTGTAGATTTGGCTGGGTTGAAAGTTGTGTTTTTTCCATCAGTGACACGAGATTATCGAAGAAATGCTCAACTTCGTTGCGATTAAACGCAGTAACTCTGTTAATGTAAGTAGTTTCAGGCTTTCTCACTGAAATTGTATGGTTGCGAGAAAAAAATGCTTCAAACTTGTGAGGTATATTATTGGACTGTGTATAGTCATATGCAGCTCAACGAAACTGACTGGGAGTTATCCCATAAAATATGTTTGACAATAAAATAAGGCGTTCCACCATAATCTTCTCTTGTGCTAGTGTGAACGTAGCTCGAGGTCCCATCCGAGGATCCCTGGTACTACCAATCTTAAGTCGTTGTTGAACGGAGCTGAATGATATACCAACAGACTTACTCGCCTGCCACATGCTTAAACCAGGAGACATCAGTTGAACAGCCTTCTGCATATCTTCAGCTTTCCAAGCCACTTTTGCTGTTTTCCTCTTTATATTTCTGGGCATCTAAAAAACATGAGTAGGAATATTACAATATAGAAGTTGATACAAGCACTAAAAACATCAAATACAAATAAATAATGAATAGATTCGTGAATTATTACTTGATAATACTGTAAGAGGATAATGACGGTCAATCTACGCATGATCATCATAACCCGTTTGTTGACCGTAATAACCCACCTGTAGACCGTCATTGCCCCTTAGTTTTGACCGCCATTACCCAATCTGTTGGCATCTTGAACTTTTTGGGTTGTAGGTTTAATTTCCAACTAAATTTAATCAACTGCATTAGGAAATGAAGCCAAGGAGTTACAGAACAATATCAGAGTGGGAGTTGAATTGAAAATATCTATCTATCTATACTATTAATAAGAATGAAACTCCGTCTGTCGCTCTGTCTGTCGTGTCTATGCACGGCCAAACGGCTGAGTGGGGGGAGTGTACGAGTGGGGGGATCTTCTTGAGATTTTCCGAAAGGTGGAACGAGCGAATTTCAAATTGTCTAATCCCAGCCGAACCATGGGCCGTAGGGCGGGAGGGGGGTCGAAGTAAGAATTAATGTGCGCTTTTTGGACTTCCCCGCTTCCCCTACCCCTCTAAACGGCCGTTGACAATTCCGGAAAAATACGGGTTTCGTAGGTTTTCCTACGAGGAAGACGACGGCGCGATCGGATCGCGAAAAAAGTATCGGAAAATGCGTTAAAAAAATGCGAGAGTACGGACCCGTTTTCTCGAAAAGTCCGCCGAAAAACTTGGTTTTTTCCCATTAAAATATACCCCATAAAGGTACGTTTTTCGGAACGGTTTTCGCGGGCGAAATACAGCTTTGGGTCCGCCGAATCTGAATCCGAAATCGGATATCGAAAAAAGTGACGGGCAGTCGGTCAAATCGCGAGCGGAATTGCGAGGGAAGCTTTTAACATCAGAAATTAATCGACCACGGGCCGCCGTTACACAACGTTGCTTACCTGAAAGGGACGCGATGACCCCCAGGGGACTCACTACGCACTTGACTCATTTCAACGGAATTTCATACGGGTATTTCCCAACACCTATGCAGCAATACCTTGCGAGCGAAGCGAGCAACATCCTCCTAATAAACTTTTCGTGGTTCCACGTAGTTTTATAAGATTTAATTTGTTTGTAAGAATTTCCAACAGAAAAAAACGTCTGCCAAGTTGGGTGGGCAGTATAACTTCCTCAAGCGAGCGAAGCGAGCAGCATCCCCTACAGAAGTTAAACCTACCCTTAGAGATCTACCGTTTGCGAGCGAAGCGAGCAACATTCCCTACATGCCACATTTTGCGAGCGAAGCGAGCAATTTAATGGGGGGTCCGGGGGGCTTGCCCCCCGGCTGGACGTGGAGGCGAGCGTAGCGAGCCGGAGCGGCTAGTTATTAATAAGAATGAAACTCCGTCTGTCTGTCTGTCTGTCGTGTCTATGCACGGCCAAACGGCTGAGTGGGGGGAGTCTACGAGTGGGGGGATCTTTTTGGGATTTTCCGATAGGGTGTATAAGCGAATTTAAAATTGTCTAATCCCACCCGAACCATGGGCCGTAGGGCGGGAGGGGGGTCGAAGTAATAATTAATGTGCGCTTTTTGGACTTCCCCGCTTCCCCTACCCCTCTAAACGGCCGTTGACAATTCCGGAAAAATACGGGTTTCGAAGGTTTTCCTACGAGGAAGACGACGGCGCGATCGGATCGCGAAAAAAGTATCGGGAAATGCGTTAAAAAAATGCGAGAGTACGGACCCGTTTTCTCGAAAAGTCCGCCGAAAAACTTGGTTTTTTCCGATTAAGATATACCCCGTAAAGGTACGTTTTTCGGAACGGTTTTCGCGGGCGAAATACAGCTTTGATCCCGCCAAATCTGAATCCGAAGTCGGATATCGAAAAAAGTGACGGAAAGTAGGTCAAATTGGGAGGGGAATTGCGAGGGAAGCGTTTAACATCAGAAATTAATCGACCACGGGCCGCCGTTACACAACGTTGCTTACCTGAAGGGACCCTCACAGGGGGGTTCCCATTTGCACTTCTACGCAATACCTTGCGAGCGAAGCGAGAGCCATTTCAAATAATAAATACGGACTTTGTCCTACACATATATACAGGTATACCTTGCGAGCGAAGCGAGCAACATCCCCGAATAAACTTTTCGTGGTTCCACGTAGTTTCTAAGATTTAATTTGTTTGTAAGAATTCCCAACTGAAAAAAACGTCTGCCAAGTTGGGTGGGCAGTACAACATTCCCTAATAAACTTTTCGTGGTTCCACGTAGTTTTATAAGAATTAATTTGTTTGTAAGAATTTCCAACAGAAAAAAACGTCTGCCAAGTTGGGTGGGCAGTATAACTTCTTCAAGCGAGCGAAGCGAGCAGCATCCCCTACAGAATAAATACGGACTTGCGAGCGAAGCGAGCAACATCCCCTAATAAACTTTTCGTGGTTCCACGTAGTTTTATAAGATTTAATTTGTAAGTAAGAATTCCCCAACAGAAAAAAACGTCTGCCAAGTTGGGTGGGCAGTATAACTTCCTCAAGCGAGCGTAGCGAGCAGCATCCCCTACAGAAGTTAAACCTACCCTTAGGGATCTACCGTTTGCGAGCAAAGCGAGTAAAATTCCCTAAATGCCATACTTTGCGAGCGAAGCGAGCAACATTTTCTACATGCCAGACTTTGCGAGCGAAGCGAGCAACATATCCTACATGCCAGACTTTGCGAGCGAAGCGAGCAATATTCCCTACACGCCACACGTTGCGAGCGAAGCGAGCAACTTAATGGGGGGTCCGGGGGGCTTGCCCCCCGGCTGGACGTGGAGGCGAGCGTAGCGAGCCGGAGCGGCTAGTACGAAATAATTCACTTACCTTGCCTTGAAGTGAGAGCAGCCTTACATCTGTGCTCAGGCGAATTACCAACTGGCAGCCACATTAACGGAGTGATAAGATCCTGCCCCTCCTCTTGGAAATTAGTTACGACTCTCACCCAGAGATAGCTCCACCCATCAGAATAGGTGTAAGCGTTTTTTAGAGTTCAGAATTGGGGTGACCGGCATTACCCACTGACCGTCAATATCCCCATTGTAGTGGATTTCTATACGTTTGACTCGGGGTCGGTAGACCGAGTTGGACGCTATGAAAAGGGTCCTTGAAATGGTTATGTGGGCCATAACCTTGGTTGTGAACTGGGGTCAGGTACGTGAAAGTACCTTTACTGATTTGTGTTTCTGTGGAATCCTTAATATGGCTTGTATTTAGCTCGTGGGCTGAACTCGCCCCTGTCCGGGCTTCCCCGGGTAGTTCAGCTTGTTGTTTTAGGATCGGGGAACATTCAGGTCTTAGCTGTATATTTCTGTAATGACTCGTGTTAGCTTGTGTGGGGTACTGAAAAGTACCGTTGTGATCATGCGAATTGTGCATGCGAGGAGTGGGCCACTCACTCGTATCGGCTGCATAGCCCATGGATGAACGTGTTAAATGTTCTTTCCTATCGAAAGTATCGTTTTTATTACCTTCTGAAAGGTTTTGAGATGTATGCTCGAGCCGTGTTTCAGGCGAGAAAGTAGACTTCCAATCCTTCGCGGAGTTGGTCGGGAGTGATGTGATTTTGTCGCGTTGACTATCCGGAGATCCAAATTTCGGGTAAGGATCTCCTCCCGAGTGGGCGCTAGCGTCCGCGCTAGGATCTTCTCCCCCGTGTCCGAGGAAGAAAGACGGACTGCGCTCCATCGGATGAAACGAATTATAGAATTCGTTTGAATACCTTTTTTTGGTTCGGAAAAAGGATTTATGTAATGTAGAGGAGGGACTCGCTTCGCAGATATCTCTCCTATATCGTACGAGGGTCCTCTCCGAGCTCTGATAAGAACGTCCTTGGACGGTTAATCGGTTCGTATGAGAAGTCCGATTACCCGGCGGGTCCCAGCGGTCAATCAAGAGATTAAGTCTGCAAGATTCGGGCGGCCCGACTAAGACACCCCAGCGGTCGTTCAAATAGAAAGAATCTTTTTGAACCGGGCGATGTCCTGACTGAAGAGTTGAGAGAGAGAGCAGTGAAATACTGGCTCGGAGATATCCAGAATCCTGGAGTAGAAAATACCTCGATGCGTGTAGAAAGCTTCATGTTTCAGAAGAATCGTCAGCGTGGAGGTTGAGAGTTGAATGAATCCGCCCGGTCCAGCTCGTCATATTTATAGGGGGAGGCTGTCTCTGATTGGCCCGGGCTATTGGCCGCTTTATGGATAGTATGCAAATGAGCTCGCTGATTCTCGGCTCGGCCGGGCTGTTTCCTGATTGGTTCGCTTAGCTTCTCTCGCGCAATAGGTGTTTCAGATTGGCGAGTTACTTTGCTAGCTTCGTCCTTGATCCTCGTAGAGGTCATTTGGTTGCTTTTTCGAGTTGATGTTCTCAAGGCAACTTTCTCGTGTCGTCTTGCCAAGCTTCTCTCTCGCAGTAGGTGTTTGGCTTGACGAGTATTTGTCTTTATTTCGTCCGTGATTATGATTTTCTCATAATTTCTCGGGCGAAATGTATTATTTTGTTTGTACGTAGCTCGACGTCTTTTGTATGAAGTTCTATCATTAGAACTTATTTTTGGTAGCCCTGAAAAGGGCTGATGAAAGGTGGTGATTAATTCACCACACCCATCTCCCCTATGCAGCAGGTAGGTGAAACAACATTGCAATATATTTATTTGTAATAAAATCAAGAAGTATTGCAAAATATATTTTCATATCTTCTACGAATTGAATACATCTATGTATATCAGTATAATAAACGAAGGATTCGTGCGGAAAAATGCAACGTTCTTCATTAAATCCATTTTCTTCGTCTTGTCTGGTTCAGTTTAGTGTGATTTATGCGAATTTTCGTGAGTCTAGCTGCGTTGTACCACGAATGTGATCGTATGGCACTATTTTTCTTCGAGTTAGGATGCAATACATTTAAAACTCCCAATTAAGGTGTACGTAATTTTGGTGTAATTGCTGCACTCCAGCAATGATCTGATCTTCCTGCACAATGTTTTCTCCATTCAAGATGCAATGTGCTACTTATTAGTGAAACTTCCTTCCGTATACAAAAAACAGTATCATACATTCATACCTTTCTGCTTAATTTGAGTGCAATTTTGGCTCACTTAGGTGCGTTCGTCTGCATTCCAGCACCTATCTGGTCGTCTGGTACAATGATTCCTCCACTGGTTTGCGATAACCACGTGAAGCATGTTAACGTTAGCTAGTGCTAACCTGAACTGCTGGCGAAGTTTACAATCCATTCAGGATGCAACGTATTTTTTATCAGTGAAACATCACCGGGGGAGAATCATACGTTTCCAGACAAATAAAGTGTAATTTTGACGCACTTAGGTATATCTGGCTGAGCTCTTGCGCCAACCTGATCGTCTGTCGCTATTTTTTCATAACCAACGATAAAATATACTTTTGATCAGTGGAAATTCCATCCTTTTAAGTTCATCACAATTTTGACGCACTCAGATGCGTCCGAGTGCGCTGTAGCACCAATTCGATCGTCTAGCGATATTTTTCCACCATACAGGATGCAATATACTAACTTTCTATTAACAGAAACTTCCATCCGTACACTCAGTTCAGTAGTCGTATATTCGTATCTTTTCTGATCGATTGAGTGCAATTTTGACGCACTTCGCTCCTGTTCCAACCTCATCGTCCACCACTATTTTTCACAAATAACCATACAATACATTCATGATTAGTGAAACTTTTATCCATATACCCTTCCAGTTAACTTTAGTACAATTGTGACGCACTCTGGCGATATACAGCGTATACAGGGTATGTCCCCCTCTCCTGTAAAACCGTTGATAAATGGTCAAAAAAATATTTTATTTTTAATCACAATGTTTATTGTAAGGATCTCAAAAATGACAACATTGCGCATTGCACACTTGCGCAATTGACATCAACTTCGTTATTTTGAATGAGAACCCCCGTTTTTATTGCAGGTTTGAATTTCAAGTGAATTTTATGAAAAATTACCCGTCATTTGATTTTTCAAGTGCGCGAACGGGCACAATTCCGCCCTAAAAGTGCAATAAATGTGAAATACTCAGTTTTCGAAGGTACTCAATTGCCACATGTAGTGCATGGTTTTGGAGTATTTGTTCGTGGTTAAGCTCGTAATGATGTTCTTATATTGATATTTGAAACACCAACTTGGAAAAACACCGAAGAATTGACCAGAATCGCAGTTTTCTTACACTTATCCACAGAGCACAAAGCGTACTAAAATGTAGGTTTGTCAGTGTTTTTCCCAAGTTGGTGTTGCAAATATCAATAAATGAACATCATTAAGAGGTTCAGCATGAAAAAATACTCCAAAATCTTGTATTACATGTGGAAATTGAGTACCTTCAAAAACTTAGTATTCCATATTTATTGCACTTTTGGAGCGGAATTTTGCCCGTTCACGCGCACTTAAAATATCGAGAGATGAATAATTTCTTCATGAAATTTCACGTAGAGTTCAAATCTGCAGAAAAAATGGGGGTTCCCATCTAAAATAATAAAGTGCACGTTATAATGTAAATTGTGCATGTTTGCTCTTTTTTAAGTTCCTTAAAAAAAATCAAAATTGAAAAAAAAAATTTGTTGACCCATTATTAACGATTTTAGCAGAGAAGGGGGGGGGGGGGGGGGTTGAGGAAGCCCTGTATTTCCTCCATTACGGATGCAATATACTTTCTATTAGTGAAACTTTCACCGCTATAGGTACTCATTACAGTAGTCGTTTATTCGTATCTTTCCTGACCGGTGTATTTGGCTACGCTCCTGCACCAAACCTGACCGTCTGGCACTATTGGTTTATCATTTTCAATAACAAACCTTTGTAATCGACCAAGAACAAAAAAGTTAACACACCACCCCCCCCCCCCCCCCCCCCTCAAATTTTGTTGGTTTACATTTCAAGACGTGTAGAATCCAAAAATCGAATTGAAAAAAATCCGTCCGCCGTCCGAAGCTTTTCTCAAAAAGTATTGGACCAAACTTTAAGACATTTTCGCTTAAAAATCATATATTGGCCGGGGATGTGCCAGTAACATTGGCATCGCGTTCCATCAACACTAAAGGGTAGAAACCAAGGGCTGAAATATTCCAAAATCTATCTATGTAACAGTAATGATTTTTTTTACTTTCATTAATAGGAATCCGCCCAAAGAATCGAACGAAACCACCTCCGGCACTGTGCGTCTATTCGTTTCCTTTCTCTAAGGGCTAAAACACCGACAAGAAAAAAATACATCAACACATATATCAAAATTCGCCTTGAAAACTATAACAATTGTATCAGCTGATAGTATAATTCCAATGTAATTCTGACTATAACTTCTATATCCTTTTGGGCTTGTGATGCGTAGGAGGGTAATCACCTCATTGATTTTCGGTTTTGACAAGGATGATGCTAACAGTAACAACCTTGAAATATTATTTCTATTCCAACAGCAGAAGGTTAATTTCTTCCGAGTCTCTTGGTTGAAATGCGTCTTAAACCTTGAAAAAAAGGGAGAAAAAACTTCCGAGTATATACCAAGGTCGGAACGTTTTAGACAATTTTCTAAGAAAATTAAGCTGTTGCAGTGAATCCAAAATTTCCTTCATGGAAATTCGTTTTAAAATTCCTTGAGCTTAACGCTTTTTGATATGTGTATGTAGAGTTTGGTCAAAAAGTTCTGGTTCTTTTCAATTTTCGCGCAGATGTTCGTTGAAACTTCTCAGTGGTCTTTGAGTTTCTCTTTCTGAGTCACCTGGTTATTTACCAGGGGCTTAAATATTCTCAGTTCCCGTGTTATTCTGAACAGCTTCGGAAACTCCAAGGCTCTTTCCAAATCGACTCACGTTACTGAAATTTAATGGAGTTCGTTCGGGACACCTCAAAAACAGTTACGAGGTTCGGAGGATCACTGAATAGCTGATGGGGCCTCTGGGCTTCTTGCATTTTCGAACTGCCGCTTTACTTAGTTTTTTGTTTTGACATATTTAGAAAACATTTTCAACATTCACCGACTATAAACCATAAAATTGTTGGGTAAAGCTGAGCTGTAAAGGTGTGAACCCTTTTGGGAGGCACGATGCACCAGGTTTTGTTTATTTACTATATATATATATATATATATATATATATATATATATATATATATATATATATATATATATGGGGCTTAATAATAAATTATAGACCTCTGGTGCGTCTGGTTTGCTCCAGCGCCAACTTGATCGTCAGGCCTAATTTTTCCTCCACTTAGGATGTAATACCTACCTACTTACACGTTTTATTAGTAAAACTGCCATCCGTGAACACAGTACCGTAGTCATATAGTATTATCTTTTTGGGTCAATTGAGTGCAATTTTGGGCACTTTGCTTCTGGCTGCGCTCCTGTGCCAACTATTTTCCCCCCACTCAGGTTACAATGTACCTACTTTTGATTAGTGAAATTTCCATCCATATAACCTTCTGATTATTTAGTGCAATTTTCGGCTCACTTGGGTGCGCCACCATGAGGCTATGCGCGAGGTATACAGAATGCCAGTCGATCGATTTCTTTAACAGTAAGTTTTAAAAAAAATATTTTAAGGCATTAAAACCTTCTATACACTTCCGTTTTTGGTCGTTTTCTCTCCGACTATAATCGATCCATTATTCGAGGTAAACCTCCTGGCAAATGCAATAGGGCTCAGCCCACACACTGTTGCGCTTCCGTTCAGTGCTTTCTGCAGCCGCGATAACTTTTAATCTTCTGCGTAGTGTCCCATCCTTGTCGAGTTGTTGTGTATGAAGATGACGGCCAGTGTGCTGGGTCACCATTAAATGTGGGGAGCACTTGAGCTACTTACTTACAGGCCGATATGTCGTTCCTCGTAATTGATTATTAATGTCGTCTACGTTGTCCTTATAACATTTCCGCAAATGAGGTTCGGACCTCAGTCTCACTTATTTCCCATTTAATAAAAGTAAGCTCTAGCATTTGTATTTCCTTTTGGATTGGGTTTTTCTTGTTCAACCAATCTTTAGTAAGTACCTACCTACGTACCTACCTACCTACACCACTAGCATTTTCTTCTGCTTGTTCTTCCAACTCCAACTCTCTTCTGGACCTTTCTTTTTCTATTTTATCTCGGTTTTTTTTTTTTTTTTTTTTTTCAGCATTATTTTATATTTGTGTAGCCTTAGTAATCTCTCAAGTTTTCCTGATGCCGTCATTGAATTTACTGGCACCTCTTGTATCTCCCTGGTGGTCACAGCTCGAATTCATAACCGAATTTCTCTATTTCACTTTCCATATTTTAAAAACTATCGTAGTCCAAACTTGTACCTGTTGGGTAGTTCTTTCCTTCAAAGGACGACTTTGTAATATTTACATTAAATTTGTTTTCAATGAAAATGTTGAATTTTGAAATTATAAATCAACACTTGACATCATCACTGACACATCACTTGACATCGCATTAACACTGACATCAATCATAATCTATTTTCCGAATCACCAATATAAACTCGCAACCATGGATACAATACAACACCTGTTTTTATAATTACTATTAAACAGATAACCACACATCTCACCCTCCCAGAAATAGGCTTCTGTTGGAGTATGATCAACATCTGCTTTTGCTCGTTTTGAGGTACCATTCTGCTGAACATTTGGAAGAGGACGAAGCATGGCTGGGTTTCTCGTACTTTTCACGACCTAGGTGCCACTTGCTTGGTAATCGTACCTTCCACTTGCCTATCTGGAATGTACACAACAGATCCAATAGGAAGGCTGGTCTTCTTCTTTTTTTTTCTTTTTTTGGGTACGATGACGTTGATTATAGTAGTCAGCTTGTTCCAAACGATAGCATACGTCCCATTTCTTAAAACTAATGTGATCTATTGATTTCGGTAACAGTTCTGAAGGAATAACAGGAACTCGAGATCTCAGTTTTCTTCCCATCGAAATCTCCGCTGGACGGGGCCCTGATTGACCTAGAGTAGTGCGGTAAAGTACAAGTTGGATCTTCGTTTTTGGTAAGAATTTTCTTCAACGTTTGTACCGCCCTCTCCACTTCTCTATTCGATTGATGGTATAAGGGACTAATGTGATGACCCGAAAACCCTACTCTGCTGCAAAAGATTTCCATTTCTTGCTCATAAATTGAGATCCTGAATCTGAGAACCCCACCTCAAGTATGCCAAACCATGCGAAGCAAACTTTAACTTTTTGAATCAATTCCCCCCGTGGACTTCAACAGGTGTGGCAACTTTCAACGAATCTGCTAACTTATCCCTGCCCAGAATACACTCTCGAGCTCGTTGTAACGTACGATTAATGCCATAATGCCTATTATACAGCTTACTGAGCATCTCACGACGCATTTCCATGGGTAAAACTATTCGATTTTGATAGCACAGCAATTTTTTATTATGGTGAGATACCCTCGGAATGTAAATCATCTTTTAATTGTGCCTGGTACGTCCTGTTTGTAGGCTGGCCGGCCACCCACATTCAACCTTCTCACGAAGTAATTGGCTCTCCGCACTGTCTTTGTGCCTCCCTGATCTCATCCAGTTTTAAAGGTGTAGCTGGAAAAGTCGTTGAAATAATTTTTACATTGGCTTCAATTTCATCAGTAAAATCTACATCTGCTGCATCTTGCCCTGGTGCACGCTAAACGCAACAGCCGTGAACATTTCCTTCCCTGGGATGTGTTCGACAACATATTCAAATTTTATAAGCCTCATTTTAAAGCATTGTATCCTAATAGAGATGATGTCCAAGTCTTTATTATTTACAATAGATACAAGAGGTTTATGATTAGTTTGGACGGTGAATTTATTACCTACCTAGAAATACCTTCAAAATTTTTTCGGTGACCCAGGCAAGAGCAAGTGCTTCTTTCTCGATCTGTGTATATACCGTTTCTCCGTATCTTGTAAGGCCCTGGGAGCAAACATGACCAAGCAGTTTTGTCTGCTAAGTGAGGAATAAATTTCCTCAATTCATCATTATTTATTATTATTATTTTATCATTCCATTGAGCCGATGAATTCCAGATACATCTGTTGGAGGTAGAAGATCCTCGGTGGCTTTTATTCGATAGGGATCACCTTTCACACCACTAGAATCTACAATGTTACCTAAGAACTTAACTGACATAACAGAAAATATACATCTTACTCTAGGTTTAAAACAACGTTGGCTTTTTTAAACGGCTCAGAACATCCCGTAAGCTACGACAGTCTGAGAAAGAAAAGGAAGAGGATAGTACATAAATTTCGTACCTGGGAACTGTCCTTGTGGCTAAATCTGACTCTAATCTGTGGTAACAGTAAAATTACATCAAGAACTGGTTGACTTCACACTAGATTCGGGAACAGAAGTTACTGCTGTTCCGGACGGAAGCAAAAGATGAAGATCCGAACACAGACATTTCCGGCGTTAACTCCTTCTCAGGATTCTCTTGCCGTTTACGTCTGGATGTCACCTTTTAATACTTGTACTTCAAAATACACCTCTGTCACCACGTAGAATCTTTAAATTACAAATTAACACTTGTTATGAAGTATAAACAAGGCAGAAACCATAGTCTATTCGGATAACCAATTTAAACTCGCAACCATAGATACAATACAACACCTGTTTTATAACTACTATTAGAGAGACAACCACACAGATAAGTTGATTGATAAGTTTTTGTGAACTGTGAAACATTAGTTTATTAACATGTTGATCTTGGTTACCAGACATATTCTAAGTAGGTAATAATAAATATAAAATTGGTTGAGTAGTCACGAACAACATATTTCTGTTGCAGTTCAAGAGGGATAAAGTATCCAGATATTCATCAAAGAGGAGAACCAATGGTAATTCAAGTAAAGAAATCTTATTCGATTTGTGATGGTGTAAGGCTCTTGAACAAAGCTTGGTATCATCAAACACAAGATCAAGGTAAGTTGGCTGATTAGGTATGCTCGGATACCGAATATCAGCCCGGAAAAAACTCTGATATAGGTTCCACTACCTAGTCGCCGCCCAACTGGGGATAACATTGGAGAGGCAGGCTCCTCGCGCCCCACAGTGGGCCGGAAATCGATTATAGGAGTACACAATTTTTTTATAAGCTATTCTTATAGGAAACTAGCCGGTTAACAGCACGGACCCACCTGTGCGGGTTAGTCGGTGCATTGACTGTTGAAATAACCATATCCAGTCTGTGTTTTTAACTACGGAGGCTATATGCCAAATTACAGCATAAAAGTAGCAAAATCAGGCCCGGACTGATCAGGAAAAAGCCCATAACTTCAATCGTCTCTTATTGTCCCAAAGATTCACCCTATCACATTTCAACTTCCTAGGGTCAACAGGAGAGAATTCAGCTCATTCAGCTGATTAGAAAAGAGACCACCATTTTCAATAGTCTCTTAACCCATTCAGCGCGGGTCTCAAAAGGCGGAACAATCCCCCATGCGGAAGTTGAGTTTTTATGACTTGTCACATTGTTACTTTTTAAAAATTGTTAGAAAAAAAATCACAGCAGTACACAACCTGTACTTTTCATT
Source organism: Adelphocoris suturalis (assembly GCA_030762985.1). NCBI lineage: Eukaryota > Metazoa > Arthropoda > Insecta > Hemiptera > Miridae > Adelphocoris > Adelphocoris suturalis. The sequence goes on along the minus strand of CM061040.1, from coordinate 72,370,228 downwards.
CGCCTTGAATTGAAATTCAACATTAGTATGATATTCAAGCAGTACCAAGGTTAGAAGGAGGATAAAATCAAGAAAACCGAGGCAAAAATGAGGAAAACGGGCTTGGATTGGACTCCATTTTCCTGGCTCTAAAACATGCAATCCGCCAAGGGAGTGCTCAGAACTGCTATCTGATTCATACTGAAGGTAAAACCACCGTACGAGACAGAAGAATGCGGCAGCCCCTTCTATGGACCCATGAATAGGGCTCGGGTCCTGGAGGGAGTGGCGTGGTAATATTACCACACCCGCACGGCGCGAAACCCCAGCTGTGTTAATATTACCACACCCGCAGTGAGTGGATTAATGATCCAGAGAGTCTCCCTGTCAAATTTCAACTTCCTGGGGTGAACAGCAGAGAATTTAGCTCACTCAGCAGATCATGAAAGAGCCCATAATTTCAATCGTCTTTATGGACCCAGAGAGTCTCCATATCGAATTTCAACTTCCGAGGGTGGCGAGAGAAAATTTAGTTCACTCAGCTGTTCGGAATCGTCAAAACAAAACACACGCGAATAAAGGCCCCGAGACTACGTATTGGCAACCATAACAAAACTTCGGGATCCAAAAAAATCTGTTTTCCGTCCCGGCCTTCGCACGGAATATAAAATTCCCGTCCTTCAACTATCAATAATGAAACCCATGCTTCAATCGGAACACCCATTGCAACCAAGAATTTCCGCCGCTAACAAACTGTGTGTTAGCAACCATACCTACTAACAAAAGTTCGGGTACTTGACAAATCGGTTGCGAAGGGTAGCGCCGTTTATGATGTAGAAGGATGTTTGGTGGTTTATACCTAGCCCATGTTGTGCGCCAGAACTTGCTGATAATTTTACGACCCCTCCCATAAGAATCGGTCCAGCCGTCTATTGAGAACATACGAACATAAAAACACACTCTGAGTTTCATATATAAGACTAGCCGGTTACGGGCTAGTCGGTGCATAGACTACTGAAATAACTATATCCAGACTGTGCTCGTAACTACGGAGGCTATACCTATGCCAAATTACAGCGTAAAGAAGCAAAATCAGGCTAGAACTGATCAGGAAAGAGCCCATAATTTCAATCGTCTCTTATTGTCCCAAACAGTCACCTTATCAAATTTCAATTTCCTAAGGTGAACAATAGATAATTTAGCTTACTCAGCTGATCAGAAAAGAGCCCATAATTTCAATCGTCTCTTGATGACCCAGAGATTCTCTCTATCAAATTGCATCTTCCTTGGGACGAACAACAGAGAATTTGCCTCCATCACCTGATTAGGGAAGAGCCCAGTACTTCAACCGTCTCTTAATGTCCCAAAGAGTCTCCCTATCAAATGTCAACTTCATAGGGGGAACAGAAGAGAATTTCGCTCACTCAGCGGTTAAGGGCTCGGGAACTAAACAAATCTGTTGCGAAGGGTAGCTCCATTTACGAAGTAGAAGGATGTTTTGGAGGTTCAGATCTAGCCAATGCTGTGCGTCGGAACTTGCTGATCATTTTACGACCTCTCCCATCAGAATCGGTCCGCCTATACATATAAGAATAGCCGTCTATTGGGAACATACATACATACATACATAGATAGATATATAGATAGAATTAAACTTTGAGTTTTATATACTGTGGTGAAAACCACCCCCTCTTGTCAACAGCCCTTTTCAGGGCTACCAAAAAGAGGTAGACACAACACAAAAATATTTACAAGACGTCGAGTTATAACTCCGTCAAACAAAATATTTCACCAGAGAGAAAATACGAAATTCTCTCTCAAAGTGAAATATTAACTAATAACATACAAGGCGACCTCCCTAGACACTTACTGGGCGAGAGAGACGCGAGTATCTCGAGTCGCCTTGAATGAGAAAATCAAACAGAAAATCAAACGTCCTCTAAAAAACTAACAAGGACAATTCAAACAAGCCTACTCGCCAATCAGAAAACACTGATTACACGAGAGACAAATAGGCGAACCAACCAAGAGGCGGCAAGCAACCACCTCTGGTCCAGCAGCCACCCCGGGGACCCCGTCTGAACAACTGACGCAGAGAAAGCACCGAGGTCCCCGTCTAAACTCAAGGTCGTCGGCTCCGCGACGGACGCTCGTAAGCCACCCCCGGGGACCCCGTCGCAGCGACGGACGTGGGGAAACCAACCCGTGAGGACCAGCTCAGCTATCATACTCGCAGATACTGAGAAAACAATGTGCGAGCCAATGAGATTACACAGTCGAATTAATGAAATTAAGCGGACCAATCAGGAGGCGGCAGGAGGCGGCCACCTCCCTATAAATACCCCGCTCGGAGCCCTCCGAATTCATTCCACTCTCCGCTCTCGACGACTACACCTCGAAGTACGAAGATTTCTATACGCTCTACGCTGACGAACCTTCTGCATCCCGAGTTCATCTCAAGAACGGCTTCCTACTGCTTTCTACAAGGCCTACCTTCTCTCCACACAGATCTCGCATTGGCATCTACGAGTCCAGTGATTATTCATCCTGCTCATTGCCCAACGTAGTTCATCTGTCAGGACGCCACCCGGTACATCTATCGATATTCTCTTTAGATAGTACGCCCGCTGGGACGTTCCTAGTCGTGTCACCCGGGTTTCGTAGCACTAAGCTCGTCACCGACCGCTGGGGCACGCCGGTAAAATTACTCAGCTCATACGCTCTAATTTACCGTCCAAGGAAGTCTTTTTCAAGACTACAAGGTAGGACCCTGACATACGAGCAAAGGAAAGAAGCTCTGTCAAGCGAGTCCACCTGTCTAAGCCCTCTATTTCTATACATAGAGGCATCGAAACGAGCTAATAACTCGGCTATTTCGATGGAACGTCGGCCGTCTTATTTCCTCATGCAAGGGGAGGTAGACGACGGCGCGGCGGGCCTCTTAGCCCCGCAGCGCTACCTACACGCTGCCCGGCCAATCCGCCGGTCCCAGCGACGGCTCAAGGCTCGATCCTCACGACGAGATCGCCTTCTCACCTAACGTATTCACGAAGGAAACGTTAGATCAAGCCTCGCCTATACAAAAGATCGAGGATACCTTTCAGACCCGCTCTGAAGTCAATTCATTATGATTCGACCAAGCTTTCCGAATACCCACGATATTCGACACAAGCCTACCCGACCGATCCGAGTGTCAAATACACTCCAAATGTACAAAAAACAAAGGATACTTTTCAGTACCTCAACCAAGCTCAACATATTCCTCCTACAGATATAAATCTTAGGCCGGAATATTACAAAACGGCTCAGTACCAAAATGATCGAACCCAGCACCCACTATGCGAGCCCAGTGCTCCACGCGGCTGCGACACGAACTATCTCTCAGTTCATCCCGCCAAGCAAGCTGACCTTGACGGATTCGCTCACATTCCTTACAGGAATAACCCGGGGACTAACCCGCATAATCAGAATATAAATGTCCCACTTGGTCTACCTACACCAAGTAAAACATATTTAAATCCACTACATATACATATAAGGATGTTGCGCTGATTTCGAATATACCCCATGTTCCTATAACTAAAATCACTCATGTCAGTGTTTTTCATCGAAAAACTGTTGAAAAACACGTTTTTTACATATTTTGCTAAGTAGAGCTATAAAGGACAGACTTAAAATTTTTTTGTTCAAGAGTAAAGTGGTGGAATATTAAATTCTGTGTCAAGTGAATAAATTTTTTTCCAAAATCTCTTCTCTTTATATATAATTCCGAACGGTCTTCGAAATTGTGAAGTACTTCGCGGTCCGATTTTAGTGTTAGAATGCTCATTCGAATCAGCACGGCCCCAAGTTTGTTGCAAAAGTGTCGCCGTTCGTCTCTATACCCACCTTGATCGTGTTCTAGGCGGTCCTTATCAACGAGAGTTGTTTATCAGGCTGTGGCGGTAACAACAGTTGACATCAATTCACGGTAAGTAAGAAACGTTGTGTAGTTACTAACATCTAGGAGAGTTATTTCTGAACGAAGAAATTGAAACTGAAGATCTTAGCGGACTTTATATATATATATTCAACTTTTTGTTTAGTCTCATAGTGGCGAGGTCCACCTCAACTGGTGATATTTATTTTATTACATTACTTACATTTTGATCGGTATGTCCTCTTCTTAATCATTTAATAACATCGCCTTAGCTTTGCACCAGGTCACATAACGCCGCAAATAGGTAGGACTTATATCGTTACTAATGTGCTGAGTTCCGGTTAGGTATTAGATTATGGCTTTCCAAGCCCTAACAGGCCTCTAGTTTATAGATAAATAAGGTAAATACGTAATTTTGAAGTAGGTGAAGTTGGCATGGTCCCCATAATGCGTTGCCCCATAAGCGTTGTCTCGCTGATTCGCTTTGCTTACCCGCTGTATGAGAAATGTCTTCGCCCGGGTGTCTCCTGTCTTGCACTGCAGCTTCGCTCATATTTCTTCCACCCATTTTAATTTCTTATTAGTTTCCTTTTTTACGACATAGGTGTTACGACCTACTATAATAGAAGAACGGAGGAACGGAATCGAAACACCGACCTCTTCTTCTAACCAACCTGATATATATATTTTTTGTTTTTGTTTTTGGTGTTCAATCGGTGCTGAATTAAGTAAGTTGTCTTCAATTTTTTATCAATGAAATAAATTATTTTTCAAGTTTTTCCTTCAAATTTCAAGGTTTTCTGTTACTAAAAACTTTGAAAATCCGTTTTTGCCTTATTTTTTAATAGATTTCGAAAAAAAATATGTTAATTTATTGACCCATAATTTAATATTTCGCCATTTTACTATAGAACCAAGAAGTTTTAACTCAGTCCTTTATAGCTTTACTTAACAAAATATGTTGAAAAAAACGTGTTTTGTAAAACAGTTTTTCTATGAAAACCATTGAAATAAGTGGTTTTACGTATAGGAACATGGCGTTTATTCGGAATCAGCGCAAAATTTCCCTAAAATAATAGCTCATAAAATGATTATGTCCTCCTAGAATCGGTTCATGGCCCACTGTGCACCCGTGGTACCATAATGAGTGCAACCCTCAAAGGCCTAGAACGGATGCTGGTCCTACACAGAGAATGTGGCTCCGCGGCTGCCGGTTTTCTACATGGAACGCATGTTAAAAAAAAAAAAAAAAAAAAACTGCGTGCGACTTGTGCCACACGGGTCCCACTCTCATGAAGGGCTTGCCTTATCATTCAGAATATTAGTCTAGATTAGTCTAGATTAGGCAGTATCCGCTTCAGCATCCGACGCTACTTTCCTCTGAACCGGATACGTGCCACTAGCATCATGCTCGTTTTGGAACTGGTACGACCACACACCTGCTCGTTTCAACTTCAAATTATTAAGTGGTAACAAACACTTAGCTACTGTAATCCGTTTATGAATCTATATCTATAAAAATCAAATTGTTTATGTTTGTATGTCCTTTATGTGCGACAAAAATTATGAACCGATGTTGATGCAATTTTTTATAGACAGGCTATATACAAATTTCGCAACTCACCCCTTTCAGCCTTAAAATAATTTTTTTTTTTTTTTTTTTTTTTTCAAAAACCACGATTGCTTCTAGTCTCATTTTAAATGCTTCACTTCAACAATAACAAATTCACATTAACAATTTCATTAGACCGAAGCAACAACTTTTTATCATTTAAGTAGCTGCACCCTGCCACTCTTCACCGTGGCACATTGTTGTTGTATGAATGAGAAATGAGAAACAAAACAAAGATAATTAGGTAGGTACTTCTATTTTTGATAAGTTTGCTTTAAAAGTGCTTTAACGTTGGTTTTTATATATGTTTGAATACATTTGAAGTTATTTATGATTTTTTCAATCTTGAAACATTTGTCCACCTTTTGGATGTTTTGTCCTCCCTCAAGTCATCCTATCATGTTATTCCATCTGGTAAGTCTATACTACACCCATGTTATTTCCATTGCAAAGTTCAGCATCTCAATTTGAGTAGGAACAAAATCAGTTATATGTTGAATAACAAAAGAAAAATCAGTTTTCTCGCTTTTGGTCATTGAGCTTACTTAGGTGAGCAGGATGGTTTTTGTCATCTGACTCTTGTTTTTCCAGAGAGGCTATCTGACAAATTGGAATATCTTGGGGCAAACTAAAGGAGAGCATTTATCTCACTCAGCTGATCAGGAAAGAGCTCATCATTTTATTCATCTCTTGATGTCCCAGAGGGTCACCCTATCAAATTTCAACTCTCTTGGGTGAACAGGAGAAAATATTCAGCTCTTTTTTTTTTTTTTTTTAGGAATCAGTATTGTTTTAAGCAATAGGTACTGGTAAAAGCGTCCTGGTTTCTTCAACCCCAATATAACTCTTCTCGAACAACATTGGTACAAGGCGATTTTAGTATTAATTTTTGAGAACCTATCGAAACTATAGAAACTTTCGATAACAAATTCAACGATACCATAACGATTCTGGTGGGTTGAGCCGAGCATTTTCTATTCGTAAAGATAGATTATCGAAAGTTGATATTCGTATTAAAAACGCCTTGTTTAACTGCAGCAATCTTGGTCGGAAAAAGTTTTGACGTAGCAAAAGTTATATTGAAATTGAAGAAACCGAGTCAGATGACAAAAACCATCCTGCTCACCTAAGTAAGCTCAATTCAGTAACATACCCGCAATCGCGAGAAAACTGATTTTTCTTTTGTTATTCAACATATAACTGATTTTGTTCCTACTCAAATTGAGATGCTGAACTTTGCAATGGGATTCCGTTGGGTGTAGTATAGACTTACCAGATGGAATAACATGATAGGATGACTTGAGGGAGGACAAAACATCCAAAAGGTGGACAAATGTTTCAAGATTGAAAAAATCATAAATAACTTCAAATGTATTCAAACATATATAAACAACCAACATTAATGCACTTTGAAAGCAAACTTATCAAAAATAGAAGTACCTACCTAATTATCTTTGTTTTGTTTCTCATTTCTCATTCATACAACAACAATGTGCCACGGTGAAGAGTGGCAGGGTGCAGCTACTTAAATGATAAAAAGTTGTTGCTTCGGTCTAATGAAATTGTTAATGTGAATTTGTTATTGTTGAAGTGAAGCATTTAAAATGAGACTAGAAGCAATCGTGGTTTTTGAAAAAAAAAAAAAAAAAAAAAATTATTTTAAGGCTGAAAGGGGTGAGTTGCGAAATTTGTATATAGCCTGTCTATAAAAAATTGCATCAACATCGGTTCATAATTTTTGTCGCACATAAAGGACATACAAACATAAACAATTTGATTTTTATAGATATAGATTCATAAACGGATTACAGTAGCTAAGTGTTTGTTACCACTTAATAATTTGAAGTTGAAACGAGCAGGTGTGTGGTGTGTGTACCAGTTCCCAAAACGAGCATGATGCTAGTGGCACGTATCCGGTTCAGAGGAAAGTAGCGTCGGATGCTGAAGCGGATACTGCCTAATCTAGACTAATCTAGACTAATATTCTGAATGATAAGGCAAGCCCTTCATGAGAGTGGGACCGTGTGGCACAAGTCGCACGCAGTTTTTTTTTTTTTTTTTTTTTAACATGCGTTCCATGTAGAAAACCGGCAGCCGCGGAGCCACATTCTCTGTGTAGGACCAGCATCCGTTCTAGGCCTTTGAGGGTTGCACTCATTATGGTACCACGGGTGCACAGTGGGCCATGAACCGATTCTAGGAGGACATAATCATTTTATGAGCTATTATTTTAGGGAAAATTTTGCGCTGATTCCGAATAAACGCCATGTTCCTATACGTAAAACCACTTATTTCAATGGTTTTCATAGAAAAACTGTTTTACAAAACACGTTTTTTTCAACATATTTTGTTAAGTAAAGCTATAAAGGACTGAGTTAAAACTTCTTGGTTCTATAGTAAAATGGCGAAATATTAAATTATGGGTCAATAAATTAACATATTTTTTTTCGAAATCTATTAAAAAATAAGGCAAAAACGGATTTTCAAAGTTTTTAGTAACAGAAAACCTTGAAATTTGAAGGAAAAACTTGAAAAATAATTTATTTCATTGATAAAAAAATTGAAGACAACTTACTTAATTCAGCACCGATTGAACACCAAAAACAAAAACAAAAAATATATATATCAGGTTGGTTAGAAGAAGAGGTCGGGTGTTTCGATTCCGTTCCTCCGTTCTTCTATTTATAGTAGGTCGTAACACCTATGTCGTAAAAAAGGAAACTAATAAGAAATTAAAATGGGTGGAAGAATATGAGCGAAGCTGCAGTGCAAGACAGGAGACACCCGGGCGAAGACATTTCTCATACAGCGGGTGTAAGCAAAGCGAATCAGCGAGACAACGCTTATGGGGGCAACGCATTATGGGGACCATGCCAACTTCACCTACTTCAAAATTACGTATTTACCTTATTTATCTATAAACTAGAGGCCTGTTAGGGCTTGGAAAGCCATAATCTAATACCTAACCGGAACTCAGCACATTAGTAACGATATAAGTCCTACCTATTTGCGGCGTTATGTGACCTGGTGCAAAGCTAAGGCGATGTTATTAAATGATTAAGAAGAGGACATACCGATCAAAATGTAAGTAATGTAATAAAATAAATATCACCAGTTGAGGTGGACCTCGCCACTATGAGACTAAACAAAAAGTTGAATATATATATATAAAGTCCGCTAAGATCTTCAGTTTCAATTTCTTCGTTCAGAAATAACTCTCCTAGATGTTAGTAACTACACAACGTTTCTTACTTACCGTGAATTGATGTCAACTGTTGTTACCGCCACAGCCTGATAAACAACTCTCGTTGATAAGGACCGCCTAGAACACGATCAAGGTGGGTATATAGACGAACGGCGACACTTTTGCAACAAAACTTGGGGCCGTGCTGATTCGAATGAGCATTCTAACACTAAAATCGGACCGCGAAGTACTTCACAATTTCGAAGACCGTTCGGAATTATATATAAAGAGAAGAGATTTTGGAAAAAAATTTATTCACTTGACACAGAATTTAATATTCCACCACTTTACTCTTGAACAAAAAAATTTTAAGTCTGTCCTTTATAGCTCTACTTAGCAAAAATATGTAAAAAAACGTGTTTTTCAACAGTTTTTCGATGAAAAAACACTGACATGAGTGATTTTAGTTATAGGAACATGGGGTATATTCGAAATCAGCGCAACATCCTTATATGTATATGTAGTGGATTTAAATATGTTTTACTTGGTGTAGGTAGACCAAGTGGGAAATTTATATTCTGATTATGCGGGTTAGTCCCCGGGTTATTCCTGTAAGGAATGTGAGCGAATCCGTCAAGGTCAGCTTGCTTGGCGGGATGAACTGAGAGATAGTTCGTGTCGCAGCCGCGTGGAGCACTGGGCTCGCATAGTGGGTGCTGGGTTCGATCAGTTTGGTACTGAGCCGTTTTGTAATATTCCGGCCTAAGATTTATATCTGTAGGAGGAATATGTTGAGCTTGGTTGAGGTACTGAAAAGTATCCTTTGTTTTTTGTACATTTGGAGTGTATTTGACACTCGGATCGGTCGGGTAGGCTTGTGTCGAATATCGTGGGTATTCGGAAAGCTTGGTCGAATCATAATGATTGACTTCAGAGCGGGTCTGAAAGGTATCCTCGATCTTTTGTATAGGCGAGGCTTGATCTAACGTTGAGTCCTTTGGTACCTTCTTGAAGTAACTGATCCTAGTTTATTAGAAACGGATGATATGACTGGGACTAAAGAAAATATTTGATTGTTACATAATGCTAAGTATTGACCATGAGAAAAACCTAGATGAATTTTACCAGTGTAGGGAATCACGGGATATGACTAAAATACACAGACATAGAACACAAGATTTATTAAAAGACTTTAACTCCAAATTCGAGTTCCGGATGTTATTGATGAATTATACGAAAGTAATTGTATAGCAGTGAACTTTAACGTGATGAAAATGGGAAGCTTTTGTAAGTTACAGGGTACTTAATTTCAATAGAAGATTTGTAATGAATGACTGTTTGCTGTTAACAAAAATTGGTAGCCTTAAGTTTAAGTAAGTATTAACGTTACTAGCAGACTTCTAACGAGATGAAATTTCAGTCTTATAGCAAGGAACATTTAGAAGACACAGAGCAATCGATAATTGTTACCAGTTCGTAGAATTCCAATTGCTTGAGATCACGGATGGGGGAGGGAACACTTCTTAGTCTCTGTCTCTTATTAGGGGAACACTCGTTCTTCTGCTTTCGCGGAATTGGTGGAGGAGTGGAGGTAACAGTGATTGTTCACGAATCAGGGGGAGGGAACACTTGTCAGTCTCTGTCTTTTTGTAGGGGAAACACCTGCTCTTCTGCTTTCGCGGAATTGGTGGAGGGGCGGCGGGAACAATGGTTGTTCGCGAGAGAACACAGGGAACACGGTTCACAGACAACAGTTTACAGAGAACACGGTGGGTGGCGTAAACACTGGGCCAGGCAACACACGACTTTGAGTACAAGCTCGACTTGGGCAACTGCCAATCTGGACTTCTGGACTCGAACGCGGACGACCTGGGGGGGGGGGGGGGGTGGCTTCGTGATTAAATAGCTTCACCCCCCACCTCACCGGGGCGCTCGGCCAACTCCGGTCGGTCTCGGGGAGGGGTGGAAGGCTCTGTGGCTTCGGGCGGAAATGCCCGAGGATGCTCGGCCTCCCCCGCCCGCTCAGGGGGTGGCGACCTCGCAACTCTTTTGCGTTTTTGACCCCACGACGTTGCCTGAGGTGACTTCTCACATCCCTCCTCCCTCCGGAAGCCGTCGTCCTCGACGGCGCGACTTGCCATCATGGTCGGCAGTTGGAGGGGTCGTCTGGGGTACAGTTGCCGGAACATCCTCTCGTATTCGAACCTTCGACAGCTCATACACTCGTCGGGTCTTGTTCCCAGGGTGTGGTTTGGGTTGCATGTGGGGAGTGGCTTCCCCTCCAAATACCTCTTCTTCAGGCGTCCTAAAAAGGTCTTACAAGAGCCACACCGGAAGGTTTGGAGCGGACGATCCAGTTTCCTGCAAACAGGGCACTGAGCCAATGTTTGGGTTGTCGGGGGTGTTTGGTGGTGGTGCCGACTCGGTGGTGAAACTATTTGTGGAGTGGCAATGAGGTTCATGGGTAGTGCTCCGGGGGCGCCGGCCATCAGCTCTGAGGTCGTGTCCTTGATCTGGGTCTCCGGCGTCGCCTTCACTGAGCAGGTTCCTGAGGTTGCGGTCGTTGACGAAGAGTCCGACTCAGAGTCTTCGGACTCGGTGGAGGAGGAGCTCTGGGATTCGGCCTCGCTACCTGTATCGGGTTGGGGGAGGGTCTTGCAGGTTTCTTGGTCACTCTTGTCGGAGGAGGATAGACCTAGGTCTTGGTCCTGACTCGTGACCTCAGGATGACATTCAGTGACATCGGGGGGAAATAGGGGACTATGGTTCCGGCTGAGGGTCCGCTGCATGCGACGCACCTCTTCCTGTGCCTCCTTTCTTGCCGCCTTCTCTGCCTGGAGCTGCTGTCTGAGGGACAGTGCTTCAAGTTGCCCTTGACGCCAAGCTGGCAACATAGCTGCCAGTTCTGCCATGCAACGGACACCATTTGCCACGGCCATAGATTGGACCTTGGGGTTCCGGGTACTACGGATTGTATCCAGGTTAGTGGCAATGGCCTCCAGCCAGGCCAATGCCTCGCTCCTTGTGCCACGCCTCGCCCGGCATCTCCTCAGTCGCCCGAGTGGGTCCATCAACGGCGGCCTTATAGGCATTGCGCACCTCCTGCACGGCTGGGAAGATTACAGGAGGGTTGGGGTCCGACCACAAATCCCAGGATTCCGTTGAGGCTTGGGTCGCCATTTCCCTGTAACAAGGTACATTTTTACTCTACTCACTAATGTACTAGATCTTAAAACAAGAATCTGATACTGGCAAAGTTACATACACATAATATTTTTATTTTATTTCCTTAGGTTTTTTTTTTTTTTTTTTTTTTTTTTTTTTTTTTTTTTTTTTTTTTTTAAAGAAGCTATTGGTTACTGGTCATTAAGTTTTCCCAAACGGAGGTCTCTATAATTTTTGGGGCGTTGCTGCCGTAATTGATAGGGGCAGGGGGAAGCTTTACCTATTTCCGATTTCACCCCACCAGATTCTAACCCCCCTTTGTGCTGCTCGTCTCTATTCATTCTAACTTCCGGGCTAGGGGTTGGGTCCATTGGGGAACAGGGTCCTAATTCATCTACCTGACAATCAGCATCCAGTTCATCCTCCTCTTCTTCATCGACGTCCCGCTCTTCACCCACTGGCGTTGGGCGAGACACTGGTGACTTATTGTCTCTCAACATTTCGAGTCGTCTAAGGTCCTTAACAAACGAATCATCAGGGATATTTCCTGTGAAAGCTGGCTTTAAGCGATTCAGGTGAACAACCCGACGTCTTTGTTTCTGAATGTCAGTTATCTTGTTTGTCACATCAGATATTTTCTTTTCTACAATCCAGGGCCCCGACCACGGGCTCCAGAATTTTCGACCTACCCTTTTTGGAGTCTGGAATTGTCTCTTTGGGATCTCTGTCTGAAGGGCAGCCACATTGTCTGGTAAGTTGTCGGTATTGATATCTATATTGTTCCACTCTGCTCCTGAGTTGAAAATGGTGGGGCCCCATCGTTCGGTGGGGGTGAGTTCACGTTCCCACTGGTCAGAGTGATCAGTGGAGTCCTCTTCCTTATCTGTCGTTGCAACACCCACTTCTGCATTGGTGGGTCGTGGGGGTTCATTGTGATCACCACATTCCAAGATTTCGTTGACTTGATCGCTTCTGGTTGTTTGGTGACATGATTCAATATGTATTTGGGGTTGAGGGTCCCTTTCCTGGTTTGGTTTTACTTCCGAGTGTCGAAGGGGTTTTTGGGGGGTTGAGTCCTGTATACCACAAACAACTGTGGCTTCGTGTCGATCGACTCGGATTGTCATGGGCACTCTTCGTAGTACCCGAGGAGGTACTCCGAGGAGGTCCAATCCTGCCCCCTCCCTCGCAAAGATCAGGAAGACGTGTTCAAACCTTTTTCCTTGAAGGTTCACCTGGAGGGTCTGTTCCCCTCTAAAGCGCAGTGGATATCCATCTGCTCCCCAAGCGGTCACTTGGGTGGGTCTGATCGGGACTCCTTGTACGGGTGTCGCCAGGACAGACATGGCGGCTCCCGTATCAATAATCAATTGTCGGTTCTCTCCACTGAGAGTGACTGGAATGTGTAAGGTGCGATACATGGTACGTCCTACCAGGGGGATTTGGGGGATGTTTTGAGCAGTTGTTGGCGGAACATCGGACTTTTGCATGGGGGCATCCCGGTTTTCCATTATTTTTGGCTGATATATAGGGCGTGATACTGGTAGCAGACTCTTCTTTTTGTGGCAGTCAGCCTCCAGGTGTTCCCGAACGCCGCAGTAATCACAGAAAATTGCTTTTTGCGGGTTGTGAGGACAATCATTAGGAAAATGCGATGGGCTAGCACAGAATAGGCAAGGGTAACGGGGTGCTGGACGGCGGGGACCATGACTTTTCGATTGGCCATTTGATTCTCTCCGCGGGCATCGAGCTGCAAAATGCTGTGGGCTTCCACACTGGTAACATCGTTTGTCTTCCGATGCCACAGCCGCAACATCCCATTTTGCATCAGTATCATCATCTGAGTTCAAGGTCTCTTCTAATTCTTCAGCTTTCTTTAGGGCATCTTCAATGGTAGGGTAAGGGCACCAGTCATTGGCCACTTAGCAATGTTTATCACCTTACCCGCTTTATTTTTGAAGATATTTGTTTCTTTCCTAGTGTTTTAGAAAGCTAATAATCTAAACAATGTAATACAATAGCAATTTTAAACAAATAAAAGGTCTACCAAGTATTTTTTTCAATGATTTTTGAAAAATCTGTTTTCCACCAGTCATTGGCCGGGAGTTCCTAATATTGGCCACCTTGTCACCAGTCACTGGCCACCCTAAGTTCATTGTTTTCTGATCCACTGTGTCGGTAAACTTTCCATAAGAACTGATGAATTGTGGCTGTAACTATGAGAAATCAAATTAATCATCTCACATTTATTTGAAAAAGGTTTTATTCATCAACGTTTTAACATTTTTATTATTAACGAAGAATACTTTATATTCACTAGGTAGGTACTTTTGTAGTTTTTTCCGACCTGAATAGGTAACATTGGTTCTTGAAACATTGGAATAGGTAAATTTGGACTTAAAAAGGGTAACTGTAGGTAGCGTTTCCTCGGTCTCATAGTTGGTCGCCAGCTGCGGTGGACCCAGCATATTGAGTACTTGCACCAAGCTGCCATTCGGGGTGTACAGTTGCTCAAGGCCCTTTCCAACTATAGTTGGGGTGCCCAGTGGGAGTTCCTCTAGAGGATTTTCCATGCAGTGGTGCGATCCCGGATTGATTATGGGTCTGCAGTTTATGGCTCAGCAAGGAAGTCCTTGCTGCGTAAGCTGGAACCTTTATTAAACAAGGGTCTTCGTTTGGCTACTGAAGCCTTCCGTACTACCCTGACAGCCTCCCGTCAGGTGCTTGGGCATATTCAGCCACTCATAATTCCGCGAAATCTGCTAGCACTTCGTTATGCAGAACGGTTGCGCTATTTCCCAGGGCACCCCCTCATAAAGTGGTCACCGTTCCCTCCCTAGAAGAGAATAGACTTCAAACACGAACTCGCTCACTGGGTATTCGTGTTCTGGAGATCACAAGGTGGGATAGCATAGAGATACCCTTTAGTTTCATATGAGGTGCCCCTTGTCCCTCCCTGGACCTTGTCTGGGATGCGTGTTGACCTTCATATGAAAGTCGGGGTCAAGGGCAATACACACCCACACATCCTCAGATGTCGCTACACTGAGGCAATCCAGCGATATGCTGGACACACCCTTATATTCACTGATGGCTCAAAGACACCTGATGGTGTTGGCCTTGCTCTATGGAGCCCCAACTTCCAAGACACTAGGTGCATAGGTTACAGGTGCCTACTGAAGCGGAAAACTAAACATCAAACTCTAAAGAAAAACTGAAAAGAAGAACAAAACGTCAAACTTTATGGATAACGAACGCACTTTTTGACTGGTGCTATTCGCTAAAAAAATGGAAAAAAAAGAAAACAGTAATTGGTCTGCTGACGAGACCAAACATCTAATATATATATATATATATATATACATATATAACTGGTAATTATGCGGAGAGAAAAAATCTATTAGCTAAACATCATGAAGGTCATATGGAAGTAGAAAAAACTAAGGCTAGAAAATTAGTTTTTTTTTCTGGCATGTCGGTTTATATCAATAACTAATATCATCATTCCAGGTTTGTCATGATTTCATTGGTCTCATGACTATATTTCATAATTTCAGCTTTGTCAAGAAGGTCGGATTGTCCTTCTAGAGATCCTTATGAATTAATAATGGAAAACAACCCATTTAGCAGTGCGAAATTCAAAAAATGTTTAGCAAAAATGGAATAAACCATTAGTATCTCCCTTTATGCACAAGGTCATTAGCAGAAACGGGAGTGAGGATAGAGAAACAAATTATGCAAAAATGTGAGAAAACGGGACAAAATATAAACATTCACCTAATGCACTACCTATATAAATACTCAAAATCCTAGTATTGGTTATAGCCCTAGCCGAATTATGTTAGGCCCACCCATCCCTAACCATCTCTAGACGTCCCTAATCATATTTTCCTAATGGTTAACGAGTCCAACATGACATTGACCGCCCCTGAACTTAAATGGCCTACCTCGGTACAGGCGCAAGTGTTAAAATGTGCGATAGCAAGAAAAAAAGATAGTGCAGTCCCACGGAATCGAACTTAGAAAATCATGCATGTGCATCGAATGCGTTATCTCCCGATCTAAGAAGGCGCTTGATAATATGCGGCGAAACGAGAGCTAGTCACCATTCAGGGAGCCGTGGTATCTTACAATTTTCTCTACACTTTTGTTCATTACGATCGGAAAACACATTTTCGGGCAATAAAACTTGAATGGGACTTATATGAACCATTTAAATAAGCGCTGTTGGCAGTTTTGGCCATCTGGCCAATGATTGGGGTAGGAAAAATTTGCATCATTTCAGTTATTAGCCACCCGGCCAATGACTGGAGGAATCAATCTTTTTGTCATCTCATTGGCCGGCCTTATATTTTCTACAATTTATGAGGATTTTATGTCCTGGTGGCAGCAATTGATTAATAATCAACTAGTGATCATGCAAACACCAAAAAAAGTTCACCTAATTTGAAAGGCACCACGTCAAACCCTTAAGAATGAGTTGAGGTATGCTTACCGTTTTCACAAGAAACAGGGGTGATCATCCTTCTTCTTGCACCTTCACCTCGTGAAATGAGTTTGGGAGGTTTCTATGAGGTTTCACTATAACGTTCAACATCCCACTTCCTTCTAGACTACACACTTCGATGGAAAAAAACATTTAAAACGATCCAAGAGACATCTGTGTTGTAAAAAACTAACTTATAAAACTGGGTGGCCAATGACTGGGGGTCGGCCAATGACTGGTGCCTTTACCCTAGCCGGTTCATTATTGATCAGGTGGGAACTTAGCTCTCGATTTATACCTTTGATGAAAGCTTTTAGGATTTTCCTCCTGACCCAATCATGTTTGAGGGTGGTAGTTAACTCGGCCCCTTCCTCCTTCACCGCTATCTGTGCCAGTCTTCTCACCCGTTCAGCAAACTGACGTAGGGCCTCTCCTGGCTGCCTTTTGATGGTCCACATCTCTGCAGCAGCCTTTGCAGGATCTCTCCTCTCGAACCATGTGATCATGGCTTGTTTGATCTCCTCATAGGGTTCATTACCTCCGAGGAGATTTGCATGGTCAACAAGAAATTGCTTTGCAGTTCCTCTTACTCTAGCTCGCAATAGTCGGATTCTTTTTTGTGGAGATAGTGTCGCTGCTATTTCCTCAAATATTTGAAAGAAGGCGGTCGCAGAGATTCCTCCTACCTCGTATGGGTCCCATGGCTCCAACTCCAGGAACAAAGTACGCGGAACATCAGGCTCACCTCTATGCCCCTCACGCTTCGCTTCCCCACTCAAGGCATTAAAATTTTGAAGGAGAGTTGCCAACTGTCCCATTGCGTCCCTTACTGCCCCCAAGGTTTCCTCAGATTCCGACATTTTTCTTTTACTAAATTTTCAGATATGGGATAGAGTCAATTACTAGAGAATGGCAGCAGAAAGGGTGGCTAATTAATGCTGGGTAATCAAAAGTGAGTTGTAGATACAACCCTGATTGTTACTCGTCTCAGTTTCACAATATTGGACACTAATTGGGACAACAGGTTCTAGGAAGAACTGTTATTGAGGTAGCAAGCTCCTAGGGAACGGGAGCAGGGGCTCTAGTGACAACAGGCTACGCAGACAAGGGAACAGGTTGCTATCAAGGTAACAAGTTCCCAGGGAACGGTTTATGGGAACAGTGATAACAGGTCACACCGACCAGGAAACAAGCCGTTAACGAGGGAACAATCTGTCATCGAGGGAACAAGTTCCCAGGGAGCGGCTCACGGGAGCAGTGATAACAGGTCACACCGACCAGGAAACAAGCCGTTAAAACGAGGGAACAATCTGTCATCGAGGGAACAAGTTCCCAGGGAACGGCTCACGGGAGCAGTGATACCAGGCCACACCAACAAGGGAACAAGTTGTTATCTAGGGAACAAGTTGTTATCGAGGCAACACTTTTTTTTTTTTTTTTTTTTTTGGGAGCAACTCTGAAAGTAACAGCTGTCACTGTATCAAGTTATCTAAACAATAATATTCTAGGGCTATAAGCCAAGAAGGAAGCAGGTCGTACAGCTAACCGGCTATCAAGGCAACAAGTTATTTGGGGTAGCAATTGATAGGTTACTGAGATGACAAGTTTCCTAGGTAACATATGACGGAGGTAACAAGTAATTATGTAGCAAGTTATTCGAGGAGCGGTTCTCGGGACGACCAGTAATCAATTTTTTGTTAAATGTGAATGTATCCCAGTTAACAAATGTTGTTTGTATCTTTCCAGGCACAATACGAAAACATAGATGCTAAATATAAACATTTACTACAAAAATCGTTAGCATGCACACTTATTTGACCGTTACCTGTGATCCCTTCACTGGTTATTGTTTTCGGAGTTATGAGTTCGTATTAGCTAGCTAATACCGGCAAATCCGTATCGCTGCCACCAATTTGTAAGCTTCCCCTCAATTAATTGAGAGGGGTCGATCGTTGGTAGGGTGTTGCTAAGCGGTGGGCCGGATTATTGGAGAAGTGAAGCTTCTCTACGATCGACAGTACTTGCAAATACACTCAGGAGTCTTTGGATCAACTCCACTTCAAGCAGGTTCCTTTGGTACCTTCTTGAAGTAACTGATCCTAGTTTATTAGAAACGGATGATATGACTGGGACTAAAGAAAATATTTGATTGTTACATAATGCTAAGTATTGACCATGAGAAAAACCTAGATGAATTTTACCAGTGTAGGGAATCACGGGATATGACTAAAATACACAGACATAGAACACAAGATTTATTAAAAGACTTTAACTCCAAATTCGAGTTCCGGATGTTATTGATGAATTATACGAAAGTAATTGTATAGCAGTGAACTTTAACGTGATGAAAATGGGAAGCTTTTGTAAGTTACAGGGTACTTAATTTCAATAGAAGATTTGTAATGAATGACTGTTTGCTGTTAACAAAAATTGGTAGCCTTAAGTTTAAGTAAGTATTAACGTTACTAGCAGACTTCTAACGAGATGAAATTTCAGTCTTATAGCAAGGAACATTTAGAAGACACAGAGCAATCGATAATTGTTACCAGTTCGTAGAATTCCAATTGCTTGAGATCACGGATGGGGGAGGGAACACTTCTTAGTCTCTGTCTCTTATTAGGGGAACACTTGTTCTTCTGCTTTCGCGGAATTGGTGGAGGAGTGGAGGTAACAGTGATTGTTCACGAATCAGGGGGAGGGAACACTTGTCAGTCTCTGTCTTTTTGTAGGGGAAACACCCGCTCTTCTGCTTTCGCAGAATTGGTGGAGGGGCGGCGGGAACAATGGTTGTTCGCGAGAGAACACAGGGAACACGATTCACAGACAACAGTTTACAGAGAACACGGTGGGTGGCGTAAACACTGGGCCAGGCAACACACGACTTTGAGTACAAGCTCGACTTGGGCAACTGCCAATCTGGACTTCTGGACTCGGACGCGGACGACCT
The DNA here is from genome assembly GCA_030762985.1 of Adelphocoris suturalis. Classification (NCBI taxonomy): domain Eukaryota; kingdom Metazoa; phylum Arthropoda; class Insecta; order Hemiptera; family Miridae; genus Adelphocoris; species Adelphocoris suturalis. Next base: position 72,350,936 of record CM061040.1, on the reverse strand, counting down.
GGGGGGGGGGTGGCTTCGTGATTAAATAGCTTCACCCCCCCACCTCACCGGGGCGCTCGGCCAACTCCGGTCGGTCTCGGGGAGGGGTGGAAGGCTCTGTGGCTTCGGGCGGAAATGCCCGAGGATGCTCGGCCTCCCCCGCCCGCTCAGGGGGCGGCGACCTCGCAACTCTTTTGCGTTTTTGACCCCACGACGTTGCCTGAGGTGACTTCTCACACAATCGTGTTCAGTCAGAGCTGACAAGAATGGAAAACGATGGGCTGATTGCCAAAGTCACTGAACCGACCGAATGGGTGAGTTCTATGGTTATGACAGAACGCAAGTCTAGGTCTCTTAGAATTTGCTTAGATCCGAGAAATTTAAACTCAAATTTGATGAGATCACACTATCAGCTTCCTACTATAGATATTATTAGAGCACAGTTGAATGGATCTAGTGTATTCTCTACACGTGACGCTAATTCTGGTTTTTGGAATGTTCCGATGGACCCTGAGAGTTCCAAATTGTTAGTATTTGGGACACCATTTTTGGACGATTTAAGTTTCTTCGTCTACCGTTTGGCATATCTGTAGCTCCGGAAATATTTCACCGGATAATGCATGAAAGCTTCGGTGACTTGGAAGGAGTATGTATAAACCAAGATGATTTATTGGTTCATGCACAAAACGAACATGAACATTATTCTAGGCTAAAATTAGTATTAGATAGAGCTCGTCAGCTAAATATAAAATTTAATTCTGTTAAATGAAAATTTGGTCAAAGTCAAGTCAGATATTTGGAACATTTATTTTCGAAACACGGCATGAAAGCTGATCCGAGTCGAATTGAAGCTATTTGTTCCATGGCAAAACCAAATGATAAGAAATCCTTTCATAGGTTTATAGGATTAGTCACTTATTTGTACATCTTTATTCCCAGTTTTTCACAAGAGACTTCGGTCCTCAATAATTTGATAAAGAAAGATGTTCCATGGCACTGGGAAGAACATCATCAAAAAGCGTTTGATCGATTAAAAACACTAATCACAGAGGCACCGGTATTAGCACATTTCGAGGTAAATTCCCCCATAATATTGTCGGTTGATGCTTCAAAATTTGCCGTTGGTGCAGTTATTTTACAAAATAATAAACCTGTCGAATACGCATTAAAAACACTTACGCCGTGTCAACAAGGTTATGCTCAAATTGAGAAGGAGCTATTGCAGTTGTCGTAGGTTGTAACAAATTTAGGCAGTATATTTACGGTCAATCATTCAAGGTCGAAACGGACCATGCACCTTTGGTTACTATTTGTAAAAGAAATCTAGCAAATGTACCTAGTAGACTTCAACGAATGCTATTGCAGCTACAAGCATACAATTTTGAAGTTATTTATAGACCGGGTAAACACATGTACATAGCAGACACACTATCTCGTGCGCCATTGCCCGATACAGACGACAGTCTTGATGTGGATGTTGCTGTTCATGTCAATTTGGTTAGTAGTTCACTTCCAGTGTCGCCAGAAACATTGTCGGAAATTCGCGAAGCCAGTAAAAATGATGGTTCTCATGCAATTCTAAAATTCTATTCCGAAAGTGGATGGCCACGATCTAAAAATCAAGTCTCAAATCTAGCCAAGCCGCATTGGGATTTCCGAGCAGAAATTAATATAGGTAATTGATGATTTTTTATTTCGTAATACTAGTATTTTAATTCCTGCTAAGCTCAGAAAGACCATATTAAAAAAGGTTCACTCTAGTCATATGGGGATTGAGCGAACAAAGTCGTTAGTTCGAGGTGTTATTTTCTGGCCCCAAATGTCTGTGGACATCAAAAATTTAATTGAAAATTGCCAAACTTGTATGAAATTCCGCCGTAATCAAACTGACGAACCTCTTAGACCTCACGAGTTACCTACATTACCCTGGCAGAAAGTGGGTGCCGATTTCCTTGATTTTAATAATGTCAAATATCTAGTTGTTATATATTATTTTTCAAAATATATAGATGTATATCAAGTCAGTTCGTCAAAAGCATCCTTTGTGATTCCACAATTCAAATCAATGTTTAGTCAATTAGGAATTCCGACTCAGTTAGTCTCTGATGGTGGACCTCCTTTTAAATCGAAGGAATTTAAAGAATTTACTCACCAATGGGAAATTACACAAGTGGTGACAAGTCCGTATTTGAGTAGGTCTAACGGAATGGCTGAAAGCGGAGTGAAAATTGTAGGCAATATCGTAAAAAAAGTCATGATTCTGGTAATGATCCCTACCTTGCTCTGTTACATTATAGAAATACGTCTAAAGGTGATTTTAACACAGAATGTGTTTTTGCGATGACCTACCGAAAAAAAATCGTCACAAAAAACCGACAGAAAAAACCGTTATGCGCCTTTTATAATGATTTTCACGTACAACCAAGCCGTTGGTAGGGAAATGGAACTTCCGCAATTTTAATCGCACAGAAATCGTTCACCATTCGTTGGAAAGCTCCTGATTTATCCAACCATGTTATGTTAACTACTGCGAAGTGCGTGGCCATCAACCTGAGTTATGAGCATGGTTATTTGAATCAATTGTTTACACACAGATGATCATTCTCAATAATTGATATTGTCAACATGATTGCAACCGCTTGTAAATTTTCCTATGATTTTCACGTACAACCGAGCCGTTGGTAGGGAAATGGAACTTCCGCAATTTTAATCGCACAGAAATCGTTCACCATTCGTTGGAAAGCTCTCAATTTATATAGTATTTTTCTTGTAGTTACATATTTATTTATATAATATTTATAGGGTTTTAGACCAAATTAAATGTCTAACAATTATTTATTTTATTATTGCCAAATATTGTTATTATTCACGTGCAACCAAGCCGTTGGTAAGGAAATAGAATCATCGCAAAAACACATTCTGTGTTCCTATGATTTCATACAGAGTATGGAAAAAGAAATAAACCGGGGGGTGCAGGGGGGCGGAGCCCCCCGCCGAGGCGCAAAGCGCCGAGTTTCTTCTCCTGCACAACTATTAATGTCGCGACGCCAGCGTTGCACATCACCGATCAGTGAAAATCTTTTGAAACCTGAAGTTATTAATTTTAAAAATCACATGTCATCAGCCAGAAGTAAACAAAACAAGTCAAAAGAATATTTTGATAGAAAGTGTCGTGTAATGTCAGCACAACATTCAGGAGATAAGGTACACTACAAGCTAAAACCTAACGGTTATTGGATTCCAGGAGCGATTTTTATCAAGCCAGTTGGGATTAGATCATATTTGATTAGAAATCAAGAAGGTTCAGAATACGGACGTAATAGGAAGTTTTTACTCGCAAATCCAACGCCAATTTTGAAGGATTTTGTATATGAGAGATTTGTTGATTCATACATATCACTAGATAAGTCTCATCATATTAGCCTAAGAAAGAGCATTGCCAGTCCACAGCAAATCAGTTCTCCTTGTTCTAGTTCGCCGAATAGTACTAACATACTGGCAAGTAATAGTCCTTCAAAAACATGTAATAAAAGTCACATTCTAGGACGTTCCAGTAATAAAATAATTAAGCCCGTTAAACGTTTCTCGTTTTCGGAATTTGATAATCCAAAATCAAATTAACGGGCTATTTGTATAGTAATAATCAATCGTTTAAAAAACTAAAAAGAAGGCATGTTAAATATAAATAATAATTTTATTATTATTAAATTATTGTATAAAATTAACCCCTTCAGATCTGAACTAACCTGGGTAGTAAAATAAAATTTTTGACTTTTCCATCTAACTCTTAGGGGGCTATGGACAGTCCATGCGAAATTTCAGATTCCTACCTTTATTGGTTAATTAGTAATTAATTGGGTTGTATGCAACCCATCAGGACTGGACGTAGGCATATTTCGGTGTGGACAAGTAACTAGCATATGACTAGCAAATCGTATTTCCTTTCTCTTTGAGACATTATGATGAATGGAAACATACTTTCTGTCTGTATAAAATGTCTAAGTATATTAATGTTTATGGATTTTGGGACATCAATCTATTATGTCATTGATATGGATGGATACCTCTTCCCGTCTCTTGAAACTGCCAGGGGCATTTTAGCTCCTACATCATCTGCTGTGTTGCAGGCTAGTCGCCTCACCCCTTGGAATTTACTCCATTCCATCGCCTCTGTCACAACCCTGATCAGCCATCATCCATATGGTATTGTCCACTTGGCTATTGTCAATAATGTTGCGGCTAAAAACTTGATTAACCCCCTCCTTTTTAACCAATTCTTCGTCTTTTCTTGTTCCCCTTTATTTACTTGACCTAGAAACATCCTTGAAGTAGTCATCACTAGTTTGGTTTAGGTAAAAAGGCAGTTTGAAGTTGCGGGTTGTATGCAACCCACCAGACCTGAAGGGGTTAAATTATTATTATAAAATTAGTATACATGATATAAACTAAAATTACTGAATTACATTAAATCTATATATATATATATATATATATATATGTATATATATATATATATATATATATATATATATAACTTAAACTTGAAAATCAAGTCATCCTGTATTTATCTATCTAGTAAGCCACTACTTCTGTATTCCAATATGTCGTCTAATAGTGAGTTTCATGCCATGTGTTCAGTTTTATTCTTCTATTAAATACAACTCCTCTCTTGACTTTGAAGTCTTATATAATTATTTCAATTACCACGACACATAACTGGTAACATTAAATTAGGCACTTTCATTCTGATCATTGTGGCCAACTATGTCCTGAATAAAACTGAGAGGACAGCCGTGTGACCAGATCACAAACCAAAAATACACGCAGCCGAACTCTTAAATTTGAACAATTATGGTATTTTTCACCTAATGATTCATTTTCTTACTCATTTATGAATTGGGAGATCTGGGAGTGGTCGCAATCGTCACAGCGCTATTAAATACTTCAACTGTGACACATTCCTGGGACTTTTTATACTGTACCTATTCCGAAAGTAAGGAACATTAACCGATGGTACGAATCGGTTACTGAGGGAAAATGAAGGAGTTAGAGGTGCAAAAACTACTGTATGAGTGGGAAAATCTAAGTGAATTACTCTCGTAAACCTTGAACCATAAACTTTTGTATAATAATTTGTAGCGTTTCTCACTATTTTGACTAACTCCAGATCCAAGACAAATATTTGTATTATGTTCTTCAATTTTTCTTCTACCACAAAAATTATTGAACATAAAAGTGAAGTTTCCACCTTTTTTAAGTTAGGTACATGACTTCTTCTAAGCGATTAATTATTTTTGTTCCAGAACGACATGATCCAGTTCCGAAACTCCTGGAAGGCAAGACTGAACATAGTTTATCGCTTCCTCCATTTTATTTAAGCCGTGGGATCCACATGTTTCTTTTTGAATACGTTTTACAGGGGAACCCACCTCACTTTGGTGGAACGAGAGTTTTTACTAGATCTGGACATGTAAGTTGCAACACTAGTTCCAAAGTACTTTCAAAACGTCAACGAAATTATCAATGATAGGTATAGAGCTCTCAGGATTTAGAAGTGCAAAAGGACCAGGGATTGTGCAGTGGCGGGTTGATGGGAGACTGGGCCGTTTGCGGCCCCCTCCCCTTCTCTTCCCCCTCTCATAGGTGAATTCGTGGATCGTGATTCGTGGGAGCCCGTGGTGAAGAGGGAACCCGCGAATCACGATCCGCGAATTCACCTGAGAGGGGGAAGAGGAGGGGAGGGGGCCGCAAACGGCCCAGTCTCGCATCAGCCCACTGCAGCGCCGTCCCGCTCCTATTGCACTTCTAAAACCTGAGAGAGCTATAACAACCTATAGGACGACCAGAGATGGGCGCCCCTTACGTTGAACTGCATGCTGAGACAACCTTTTGGTGACAGCCTTGATGGGCAAAATTAGCTGAGAAGTGCTTGAAAGGAAATTTCACGGTTGAGTGTTGGCTGCCCTGCCAATCCTTCGAGCGTCCATTTTGATTTTTCGGAGAATTTTGAACTTTGAGTATTAATAAGATGGAGGGCTATTAGTGATGTTTCAGGCAGTCAAACCATACGTGCCACTACTGTCGACTGGCTTTTGAATTGACCAGGGGCAAAATGGCCGATTAACGAACAGCTGATGTAAGATGTGATGTTGAGTTTGGTGAATGAATGGGGATTGTATACCTAGGACATATTTCTAATTTAAGATTTATATCCTAATTGTGCACCGAACATGTACACCGCTATTTAACACCATTATTTCATATTTTTACACTGTGGGAATGAGTGTTGAAATGACGCCAGTACACTCTAGTGGAGGTTTGATGAAGGTAGATCAGCTGTTCTGGGTCCCGAAAAAAAAAAAAAAAAAGAAATAGGAGGCACCAAGATTTGGGCATGGGAACCAAAGTATGAACATACTAACATCTAGACAGTTATGTCTACATACATAATTAATACTAAAATGTTACAATAATAAGTAATATCAAACAAAACTAGGCATCCAAGGGTCTCTTCTTCTTTCTTCCAGTGACTTCCATCGACTGTCTGCTCAAAACTTTTTCAATACGTAGCTTTGTTTCTCTGTGTTGACCTCTGACTTCTTTCCTTTCTACCAACCATGGGCCTGTGAGGGCATCAGCAAGCGCAAGCAGGAAATCTACCCTGGAAAGTGAGTTTTTCCTGGAACGTAAGTACTTTTTGTTTTCCAAACCATACCTGCTTTTGATGTCAACTCTTCCTTGCCTGGGTCAATGAGGTGTGGATTGATATGGGGTACTCCAACAGCTGATGATGTGGAAGCCTCAGCTGATTGATTTCTTGAATGTGCTCTTGTAGAGGGCCTTTCAGGTTGATTTTGTTTTTTCGATTTTTTTGTTTTTTGCGCTCTGTTGGCGATTTCAGTATTCAAAACATTTTCAAAAAACATCTCCTCATCCCAATCCTCTCTCTCTGAATAATCCTCACTATCTTCTGAATCTAAATCTTCAATTTCAACAAATTACAATGAACTACTTTGTCATTTGAATTTGAAAAAAGCGTGGCGGGAACGGGTCAATTGCAAAGCCAACGCGATAGTAGTGGCACGTATGCCTTGACGGGGGAACAGCGTTGAATTCGGAGCAATGGCTCTCCATCTTATTAATACTCAAAGATTTTGAATGCTGTCGTAGAACTTCACTTTTTACCGCCAGCCGTGATTGACTCCCTTTACATTTTCTCTCTTTCAATTCCCAAGTAGTAAATAATTTCATGTATACCTTATAAACAACATGCATACCACAGGGCTTTCTTCGCCACTTTGTTATCAAGCTTGGGAAATTGATAACAACGTTACCGATTATTTTTTACATATAAAATAAACATAAATGAATAACATGAAACCATAGTGTTGAGGTGAGTAGGTCATTCAATAAATATAAGGCTTATTTGTCACCTGTGTGACAATCTAAGTGATTGTCGCAATTAAATTTCTTATTATCTACAATATAAATCTGTTGAAATAGGGTCTCCAAATGAGACGCTTCCATGAACCATGGAATCTTCTTCAATGGAACCTAGACCACAAACAAGCTATGACACTTGTCCTATTGTAAACTCCATGTTCATGAATCCAATAGGACAATATTTAGTATTGCTCATAATTAATACACATGAGTGTGTAACTTGATCTTAATACTGTTTCCGAGATTAATTCAGTATCAGTACATATTTAGCTTAGTCATGTATCAATTATGATATTTTGTGGTCACTATGAATGGTAACACTGACTCGTAATCGATTCGATTATATCGAATCTCTCTCTCGTCCCTTTTGCTCTCAAGCTTCCGTGTTGCCTATTAACGCTCCCGTTTGTTCATTCTAAAATCGTTTCTATTCGTTACTGTGAATCAAGGTTTTTCATCTGATTTCCTTCAATAAATCAGTATCATTGTAGTTGAGCTCATTGTGTAATTATTTGCGTCTTCACCTTGACAGGGATTCCTACAACTAGACTTCCTCTTTGGTAAGTGACTCGATAGAAAAGAAACCTGCTAGGTAGTATCCATATTGATAGAATCAAAACTTGTTACTTAGGACGGCTTTCTGACTCGATAAAATCTATATATATATTTAATTCTACAGAAGTGATTTATGCTTTGGAAGTCAAAATCGGATGGTTTATTACACCAACAGAGCTAATTTTTTTAATGTTGCTTGAAAGCAACATCGGGCAGGCTTTGCTCACCCAAGGCCCCTCAATGTTGCTTGAAAGCAACATCGAGCAGGCTTCACTCACTCATGGCCCCCGAATGTGGTTTGTAAGCAACACAGGGCGGGCTCTGCTCACCCAAAGTCCTCGTTATGTGGTTTTAGATCGACATTGGGTAGACTCCTCTATCCTAACACCTCATACCTAAATGGTTTGAGAGGTACACTGCGCGAACTTCTATTCTGTTTAGCTGTTTAGCGCTAGGTAAACTGAAAATTCCAGATCTCTTTTCCCTGACTTATTTCATTAGTTTATTCTTTTATTCATCCAATTTCTAACATTTACCTATGTTACAGAATCAACAGCCCATCCTCTCAGTGGACATCTGATGGTGCAACCTGCTTCACGACGGCAGGAACAACAACAACTTTCAATTAGCAATAGTGAGAGTCAGGATGAAGGGAATGAGGACATCCCCATTATAGACTGTACCCAAGACGTACAGCCAAAAAACCTGGTGTGTAGTCTGTGACAGAGTTCCCGTCATAGAGGTCCCGTCGGGGTCTCAAAGAATGCGCTGTCGTCGCCCCGTTGATGAACAGCGGGTGTCGCACGTTGATACCCGTGTTTTCGAGAAGCTGAGTTTGGCGTTGGATGGGCGATCCAGATCCCTGGAAAACCAATCTACTCCGAACATGGCTCAATAAAAGCTATTAGTAGGAGTGGTATCTCTCTGACGGGATACTGTCAACCTCCTCTACCTTTTATATCGAGGATTTAGGCCCCCATTGCACCTCTGGGGGGGGGGGGGGGGTACCTAAATCCCTGATATGTCAGAGCCAGACATGGCAGTGAAGATGATGAAAAAGTAGACAATGACAAAGTTGAGACGAGTCTGAGGATATTTTTTGTGGAAGAGATTCATGAAGTGATGAACTTGGGTTTGGATTCTTGCGCTACTTCTCAGAACTGCTTCACCCTCAAAAACCCTCAAAACAATGATGCTTCCAGAGAGGGTAAGGAATACATGGACTGTGAGGTGTTGGTGTCCATCCATAATGATGCATCAGATGAAGAGACTATGGCTGGAATCGAGAGTCCTCAAGCAGAGCCATTTTCTTCAAGGAGGAGTCACATAGGCATCATTCCCTCTACCTGTGTTACCTTTGAACCTCTGGCTAACCACAATCTTGCTGACGATGCCTCCGTTGTCCAAGAGGGGCTTGAAAACCGATCATCACAAAAATTCTGGGCCCAGGATGGAACTCCCGATACTACCGAAGATGTTGCGCCTCTTGATATCCATCCCTCAAGTGCTTTAGTTGATGAACAATATTTTTAATCCTAACTAAATTTTCTCTCGTATAATTGTGTCATAATAGGTGACCTATTTTCATTTTATTGAATAGCCTATTACCTTTGGTTGAGGTTAAGGGATTACCTATTAAATGAGATGTGGTATGAGGAAACAGCAGGTATCTACTGAACCCGTGTGTTGCCACCAGAATATGGGTGTGTTGTGTTCTGGTGCGGGCGAGGGGGCCACAGATGTCAATGTAAAATGTCTTTTTCGGTTGTGGGTGGGGGTTGATGCCCGTTGATGTTTCGGAAGACCGTTGATCCAGTTTGGATCTGTGACATACAGTGCATCTGGATAAATTTTTGTTAACTATCGCTTGAATGTGAATTCAAATAGAAGACCTGCCAGACAAATGGCAAGTCACTCATTAATGAACAGGCTGAACTCAGTGCAGATATTTTGACATCATCTCGATAGAAGAAACATTGTTTATTTAGGCAAGCTGTATGTCAATGAGGGGCATATTTTCGAAGTGTCGACATTCTCGGAATGAACTCAGAGCGTTGAACCATATAGGAAAGGGAGCGTAACATGTCTCGTCCTGGAGGGAAAGAGGTGAGGTTATTGCCCAACAGTTTATTTATTTTTAAATAGGTATGTAGTGGATTTATATATGTTCTACTTGGTGTAGGTAGACCAAGTGGGACATTGTGAAAAGTACCCATATCTTGGTTATGCGGGTTAGTCACTGTATTATTTCCGAAGGAAATGTGAGCGAAATTGTCAAGGACATTTGGCTGGGTGGTTGAACCTCGTGGTTCGTTCATTGGTAGGCCGCGAGGGGCGCCAGGTTCGGTTCGAGCTGTTTGGAAATGCGTATTCGGGTGCTGAACCGTTGTGTAATATTCCGGTCTCAGATTTGCATCTGTAGGAGGAACGGAATGTGTTTGATTGAGGTACTGGGAAGTACCTTTTGGTCCGTGCGATGTATGCAGGATAGGAGTGTGTTTAACACTTGGATCGGCGGTGCGATCGTGAGAGGAATATTTAGTATATTCATGTATATGGGTAGGATCGTAAGAACTACCCTCCGAGAGGTTCTGAAAAGAATCCTCGATCCCTTGTGTGTGTAAGGGAGTAGCTAACAAACTCTTTGTGGGTTTATTAGGTAAAGCTGCGATCTCGTCAAGAGGTTCGAGCTTTGGGCGCGGAGCTGGCCCGAGTAGTTTGTCACTACGTTTTGAGTGAGAATCGAGTTTCGGATAAGGAGCTGGAGCGGGGCCGATGCCCGTTCCATCGCCAAGCTCTTCTTCCTCAAACCCGAGGAAGTAAGAGGGGCTTCGCTCCATCGAAATATCCGAGTGTGCTTACTCGATAAAAAAATACCTTTCCGTTCGGATGAAGGATTTATGAAGAGGAGGGACTCGCTCGACAAAGCTCTCTCCCAGCTTGATGTCCGGGTCCTCTCCGAGCCTTGATAAAGGCTTCCTTCGACGGTAAATTGGAGCGTATGAGCTGTGCAATTTCCCGGCGTGCCCCGCGGACAATCAAGAGCGTAATGCTGCGAGATTCGGGCGACACGACTCAGGTATCCCTGCGGACGCGACGTTTTAGACGAAGTCTTAAACGTGCCGGGTGGTACCCTGACTGGAGATCTGCGTTGGGCAATGAGTAGTGCAATGACTGGACTCGTAGATGCCAAGAAGATCGAGAGGATCTGTGAGGAGAGGAAGATATGCCTTTCTGAGTCTTGAATGCGTGTAGAAACTTCGTCGAGAGGTGAGAAGAGACGTCAGCGAGAGCAGAAGGTGGAATGAAGACGGAGGGCCCCGTGCGTGTATTTACAGGGGGGTGGCCGCCTCCGAGGGGGTGGCCACTTTGTGGTTAGTATGTAAATTAGTTTCATTAGCCCTCCAGGTGTTTTCTTATTGGCTCGCATAGTGTTTTCTCAGAATCTGTGAATATGATAGCTGAGTTGGTTTGCCAGCCTCGCCCTTGTATTTCGTAGAGGTCGATTGATTATTTCCTTGGGCTGTTGTTCTCAAGGCAACTTTTGTGAGTTGTCCTGACGAACCCTTCTCCCGCAGTGGGTGTTTGGCTTGTTGGTTATTTGTGAATATTTCGTTCGTGAGTGAATATTTCGCATATTCTCTCGGGCGAAATATGTTATTTTGTGGAGTGTAACTCGACGTCTTTTATATGTAATTGTGTCGTGAGTACCTCTTTTTGGTAGCCCTGAAAAGGGTTGTTGAAATACTGTGGTGGAATTCACCACAAGGTATTTATGATTAAGATAGGGACGAATGGCTACACCGACAAGGCGCTGCCTTTAGAAGATGATGATGATCTCATTTCAATGTGTTATGAAAACTTGTTTGTTTCTGAAATTTTGTAAGAAATAAATTATTTGTGTATCAACTCTATGTATTTCGATTTAATTTTTTTCTGCTTCCCTTAAAAGAAAACAACATGAATAACTTTGAATTTAAAATACAGTCATGAGCGGTGTTCAGTTTTTGTTAGGTGTTAGGAAAAAAAAAAAAAAAAGGTAGGTTGAAGGTATTGAACATAAAAGGTAAAGAAGTAAGAATGCAATTTACATGTTGATTAATTTAAAACATAGGTGTTGACAAAAGTTAATGAAGTTGAAACGTTATTTACATAATTATTTCATTTAAATATTGACTAAATATCAGTTATGTCCTACTTTGTTGATGAACGAAGAGTTTGAAAGCCTGTGGAACGGAGGGAAATACAGACACCTTTGAGGGGATCCTGACGAAATGACTGACATAGCAGCTGAATGGGATGGCCTAGGATAGGGTTTTTTTATGCTGTTATACATAAGGGCATTTTTTATGCTGTTTAATGCCTCTTGACAAGCCTCTGACCACACAAAATCTCTTGTTTTGTCTTGCAGGGCATAAAGAGAAACGAGGCATCCTGCAAAGTGAGACAAGAAATTTCGGTAGTATCGGCAAAGGCACACAAATGGCCGTAATTCCTTCACATTAGTCGGTACTGGCCAGTCCCTCACTTTGGCTGTCTTCATAGAGTCTGTGTCAATCACTCTTTCTGAAATAATAAACCCCATGTATGACACACCGGGCCAGAAAATTACATTTGCTTAGATTGAATTTGACTTTTGCTGATCAAAATGCAACAAATACCCTCCTCAACCATTTCAAATGGGAGTCAAAATCTGCATTATCGATGAGCACGTCATCAATGTACACTTTTACCTTCCCCGAGGAATCTCATCTCGCAGAATTCCTGTCATAGCCCTCTGGAAGATAGTGGGACCATTACTGAGCCCAAATGGCACAACGGAATTGCCACAAGCCCCTTGGTGAACAGAATGCCGTTTTTTCTCTGTTTGCATCTGCTGTTGGGATCTGTCTGTAGCCACTCTGCGAATCCGGTGTGCTAAACCAGGAACTTTCAGCAATGGCACCTACCAATTCATTAATTTTAGACAGAGGGTGTCCATCCTTCTTGGTGATATTATAGAGTGCGCAGTAGTCAACACATGAAAGTGTGGAACATTGCTTTTCGGCTGCCAAAACAATTGGGCTGGCCCATAGACTCTGTGAAACTTCCACTATTCTGTTATTTTCCAAATCTTGGAATTAGTTAATTTCTCCAAGTCTGTGGGGTCTTATTTGCTCTGGTGACTGGCGAATTGACAGATTGTCTCCTACATCAATAGTGTGCACTGACCCTGCAATTTGTCCAAAATCCTTACCATCTTTGACAAATACATCTGCGAATTTCCTCAGCAACTCTTCAAATACATTCTTTTGGTCTTCAGTTGAATTCCACCAAGCATTCACTGCTAACCATTTGACATGAGAGGGTAATTCTGTCACATTTTCACTTTCTGGAACTTGTTTGTCAAAAGACGTGAGCTCCTGCAGACCTTCTTCATCCTCCTCTCCTTGAAATTCCTCTACCTGGTACACATTGGATGATGATGCACCAAAACGACAACCATAAACTAGAATAGAACGTAAAGCTTTATCCATCAGTCACTGCTGATGCCTCAAGAAATCCAGGCCTAGAATACATTCATCCTTGATTGGTGCCACCAGTGCGTTATGGTGCTGTATTTTGCCATCCCCAAAATCTATACCAAAGCTGGCTTCTTCTCATACTCCTAGAGAGTTCACTAGAAATTGAACCTGTATACCTACCACAGTGTATACAGGTACATCAGCTTGATCTATCACATTAGAATTGAAAATGGTTTCGGTAGAACCAGTATCCACCAAAAAATTACAGGAGAGGCCATTGATGGTACTAGGCAAGACGAGATACTTGTCCAGAGCCCCATCCACTTGGACAGTTTCCAGACAGAGGGGTGCATCCTTCCTTTTGAGCCTGTTCCCCATCAATCCGACAGGGGAACCTACCTATCCTGATTGTTGTCGGGCCTATAGAACCTGTGGTACTTGAGGAGACTGGACTGGTGGGTATTGACACGAGAGAGCAACATGATCAGGTGTGGCAGTCAAGCAGAATATTCCTCTTCTCCAGCTCATTCGTTGTGGTATCTGACGCCCATGACCTTTGCGTAGTGGTAGACTCCTTACACCTTTACTTGCTTTGCATCTACTTGTCTATCTTGGCATTCAGTGTAATCAAAATTACCTCTCATGTTGGCTTGCTGTTCCACTTTAGTCTGACATACTGGCATAGATTTTAAGGCTTGAGCAATCATCTGAAACCTTAATGGAACCACTAAAGCATCATTGAGGGTTTTAGGTCAATGTCCCATGACCTTGTCTCGTAATGAAAAATTTTTGAGTCCTTTCATAAAATGGTACACAACCACCTCTTCAAGAGCTGCTGTCATGGTTATACCAGGCCAAAGTGCACATAGCTAGACACTCACAGTTTCTGATGGTTTCTGTGCCCTAGAGACAAGCTCTGGCATGTACCTTTGGAAAAGCTGGTGTGATCCAAAACAGCGTTCCAAAGTATCAACCAATTGTTCATAGGTGCGTGGTGGCAACACTTCCAAGAGTGTGTCCAATGCAGGTCCTACTAGAACGGACTCTAATGAGCCTTGCATTGTGGAATCGTCCCATCCATTTTCTTTAGCGATTGCCTCAAACTGGATCTTTTAGGCTTCCCAAGTTACACAGCCATCCAAAGGCCTCTGCTTCAAGTGGAGTTAAGGACTTCTGGAACTCTCAACACTTTCTTGAACTAGATGTGGTGTTCCCTTCAGTTGCTCTTGCCATACTCTCCTCATTCCCCCAAGGCAGGCACTCCATTCTAGCTGCATATGTTCTGCCATAGTCCTCCTCTCCTCCTCCACATTTAGTTTTAATTCCTTCACCAATGTCACCCTCTCATCGTCCCAAAGCTGTTGAAATTTCACTAACATTGCATCTTCAGCTTCTTCAGCATTACCTCTACACAGATCTCTAACCACATCCTCTTCATTTATCACAACTTCATTAATCTGCTCATTATCACTCAAGCCTGAGTAAAATCTATTAGCAATGGAGGATCCCAAGACCGAACCGTTGAACGGGTATCCATATCTGTTTGTCACAATAACCAACATGTCTTCATAGTCCGAGCTTATAAAAACGGATTGCTTTTAAAATTGGCAAAAACGGCCGCCAATCACTATTTTTTAATTCGTTTTATCTTACAAACGGCCGGTCCTACTCCAAAAAACTTTCTTTTTTAGATTGTAAATACGTTTATGGCCAAATTGTTTGGTCCTGATGATAAAAGCCGAAAAATCAATATGTCATTATAAAAAAGTGAAAAAAAGTAAAATCAACATTTTCGAATACGTTTTTTTTTTCTTAATTTTATAATGTATTTGTTTGTCTAAAACTTAGTATCAGGCACCTCAAAACCGCTCTCCAATTTTCATTTCATTATTTTGAAAATTGTGGAAAAAAGTTACATTGGGGGGAGTTACTTATGGGACACCGTATGTGTGTTTATAAACAAAATATTCACGTTTTCTTTCAAGTTATCAATATTCATTTCACAATTCAACTAGAATTTCATGAAAGAATAATACATAATCATAATATTAACCACCCAATTAAGTAGGTACCTACTTACTTATTTTGTTGATGCGTTAAAAATGAAAATTTTATTCTTCTTCACTAGAATTAATATTGTAGGCCTGGTGAGCCAGGCGTGGATGGGCTCTTCCCGCTGTCGAGGTAGAGGCCGAGAGAGGCCACCTCAAGCAAATGCCAGAGGAGGCGTCCACTGACGTCAGGCACAGCAGGAGGGCGACCCAGAGGAAGACGAGCCCGAAAAGGGGCGCATGCAGGAGGGGCGTCCCCTATAAAACCCCAGGACGTGGGCCCCCTGTATGACAGTCTAGTAGTTGCTCAGTGTTTTCGTTCAGTCCTCAGGTCCCAAAGTTGTCCCAAAAGTAAGACCCGAGTGTTTACGGCATCCCAATGTATCCTCATAACGTTCACCCCGTTTTGATCCGTTCGTAGTAAGGACCCCCACGCATTACGATAGTTCCCCTGATGATCAGAAAAGCTTTTCATATTGACTTTACATTGGACCACGGCACGGTATTGACATACCCTGCACACTCAAGAATTTCTACCCGAGGATTTCCTAAGGGCGCCGACGGCACAGAGGTAACGTTGCCATATTCTATCTATTGGCCAATAGTAATAGGTAGGAAGGGGCGACTAATTTGTGAAAGGACACATCAAACATTCAGAAATTCAGTGATAGAGTATAACGTTTGAGTATTGGTAACAAGAGTAGGTAAAAAATACGTAAGTCAACAGTGTGATAAGTACGACTGTAACGTTTAGAGTTAACCATAACGAATATAAGAAATAAGTCAATGGTATAGAAAGTTCAGTAGTAACAGTAATAGCGCAAGTAAGCATATATTTAGTTTGAATCGTAACGAGCGTAACGTTTTGCAATATTTCATTTAACCAAGTAGTATCTCTAAAGTTCCTATTTTGTTGATGTCGAGGTAGTTGAAGACAATCTTATTATTATTTGATACTATTTTCTTGCGCACTTAATCATATATTACAAGACACATTCGATACGTATCCTGTGTTTCCTTGACTCTCTCCTGACACTCCTGGTTCAGACACATTTATCGTAACAAGAATAAGGAACCTTCAGTTCCAGAGTTAACTTTGCTGGAAGCCCTTCAGGCACGATTTCACACCATAAGGAACCTTCAGTTCGAGTGCTATAGCACTTATAGTAACATTTGCAGTAACGTTCAAGTGAACGTTCAGGTTTGTTCTCTTTGCTCCCGCTATAATATACTAAGGGCTCAGGCCTGCTTTTGGTGGCAGCACTACTACAGGAAGCTGTCGAGGTAACCACCACGTGCCACCCCCTCAAGGTAACATGCCTTTTGGTAACATCTAATTTTTTTTTTTGTTTTATTTTATTAATTTTTTTATTTTATTTTTTTTTTACAAAGGTAAAAATTCATTAACAGAACAATCAAACAATAACAAGATAACTAAAACTTAATCGCTCAACCATGGGAGAGCAGCTCCATCCTCCATCCCTGAGGACCTCACCCTTCTCCGTGTCCCACGTATTCTTTGAGAAACTGCTTTTAGTACGGCCATTTGAATTTTTACCCTGGTCCACCCCAAGACTTGTGAGTAGGGTCGTCTCCATTTCCCGGCAAGAGTGTGGGCCATCCTTTTCACAAACACGTTGAATTCGTCGTGCAGCGCTTCTTCCACTGAACAGATTAGGGGGGTGAAAGAACCTTGACGGTCTTCGGCTGCCTGGTCATATTTCCTGTGCTTCTCTGCTGCTGCTGATCGGGCTACTTGCTTCCAGGTATGGGAAGAGTGAGAAACAGCGTCGGCATTGATTATGCGATTGTCGAAGAACGCCGGCCTCTCACTTTCCCATACCCCTTCCACCTTGATGTCAGCTATTAAGGCTGGAACTTGATCTTCAGCTTCTCGTAGCATAGGTTCTATGACTACCCCTCCCCATGCCAGGTCTGCTAACATAGCCGTTTCGTCACGTACTGTATCATGACCCCGTTTGACCAAACCCCCTCTTTTACAATTTAAGGCATGTGTCACGTCAAATTTATCTCCACAGCCATCACAGGTCTCGGGCAACCCTATTGGTGTAAGACTGTACCGCAATGCTAGCGCATCTTGGAATTGTGTGGCCGTCAAGTCGAAACTGTGGGCCACCTTCAGGAGAACCGTCAGCCACCTTCGGGAAAACCGTCAGCCATTGGGACGCTGAAGCATCAAAAATTCGCTTAAGAACTCGCTGCTGATTTGGTTGCAGGGTGGCGATTATTTCTTGGCTGCGTTGGATTGCCTGGTCATTATTTTCCTTTCTCGCTTCTTTCAACACCTTCAGTGCGGGACCTCAAATTGTTTCATACCCACCAACCTGAAAATTTTTCGGGCAAATAATTCAACATAGGTGCACTTTTTCCACTTGGAAATTAGTTCTAAAGTCATTCCATGCGAAAAATACTATTTCTACCGTAATTTTGAGGAGGGGTTCTTAAGCACCCGTCCACTTGGTCCCTCTGCAGATCGGCAACCCTGGGCGCACCACTGTTGTGCGGGTTCATGTCCGCTCCGTTATTGTCCCGTCCCTCCCCTGAACAATTAGCTCTTTTGACCGCAATGTAACCTTTTGGCTACCTGGTAACATACCAAATTGCTTAGCATTGACTTTGAGTTCAACTGACTAGAGAATTCATTCTTCCAATAGGAAAAATCTACCAACGCTGTATTTCCACTGGTTGATGGCGTCGGATCCATTTCTCAGCAAAAGGCATGAAAGTTGCCTGGACTTGAAAAAAACTAGACTTATCTGTACGAAATGAATAAATATTGTAGAGCATTCTGAACAAAAAACTTGAAAATACTTTCCAAAAAACGTGAGTTGGTTGAGTTTACAAAATGACGGGAATTTTTTTAAATTTCATGCTGGCGAACGGTCCTGGCTATACAGGGTGACAGCTAAAGTCGTACTGAATCGGTTTACAAAGAGAAACACTGGTTTCAAGTGTTGGGGTGGGAGAGCAATGGACCCGCCCAAGGCGGTAGGTATGAAGGTTGAGGGTCGCTTAAGTGCCCTCCCATGTGGCACGAATGCACGGAGGGGCACTTACACGCCCACACGCACTGGAAGTGTTAAAACCTGTGTGGCATGTTCCCAATGCTCACTGTAATTCAAGGGGGCACCTGTCCTGATGGATTCTGTCAGAATCTCGACTGTCCGGATTGAAGTTTGGAAGGTCGAGACTTGGGTACCCACAGAATTTTCTATCCCCAAGCCCTCCATCTTCACAGGTAACTCTAGTAGAGCGAATTCAGGTTCATTGACTTCTTGGCCCATTTTAGCAGGTATGAAGTGAACTCGAATGGCTTCCCACAAAGGTATATATTCATCGTCACAATAATGTACCACTCTCTGCACAAATTCCCACTCACGTTGCAACGATTTTGTAAAAGCAACATATGCCACATGGGGACTTTTTTTTTTGCTACTTTTGCAAACTTTTTCACAAATTCGACCCATTGTTCAGCTTTCGTTCTTACAAATTGCTTTTTACCGGTGGCTGGTCCGATCATTCCTCCCAAGAATCTTGTTGATCGCACAATCGCACAATACGTACATTTAGGCCTTGGAAAATAGCTGATGCTTTTTCTTCTAGCTCCGGTTTTACAACTAGGAAGCTCTTTTCAGACTCTAGAAAGTAGCCCCATTTGGGCCCTAGTCGAAGTAGCTTATCAAACTACATACGAACCAAGTGAAGTTTTCCACTGCAAGCTGAATCTTCAGCTTACCAATTTTGTTTATACAGTTCACTCTTGAGGCTCTTAATTAATGGAAGTTTTCCCACTGCATACATAAGCATCCCAAGGGGATCCCCTTGGGTGGTGCCTTCTCTGCTCAAGATTACAGCGTCACATTGTCGAAAAACGATTACAGGAAAACCACGGTATGTGTTAAAAAGAAAACGAGCACATCTTGGCCAGTATATTCAGGCCTTCCATAGTGCTAGTGGTCAGCTCATCGCATTAAATGCATTACTTGCATCCACCATAAGTAAACACTCACATTCCTCCTCTGCAAACATACTTTCCATTGCATGGATAGCCCCCCTCTATACCAGATTTGATACCAGCTGAAAGCTGTTCTGATCCACACTCCTCTTTCAGATCTTCTGCTGTTATCAGTGCCATTGTTTTTGCACATATGTGCTGAAGAAGTTCTCCCACGCCAATTGGGCATATTCCGGGTCCCTTTTCAAGAGCAACTCCCCCCCTCGCCAGGATAGCTCTTATTTGGTTCCATTCCACTACACCATTTGCCATTCGTCTCACAAGTAAAGCGACGGCCTCTCAAAGTTGATGACTGTGTGCGCCATACCTCAGCAACATGTTTTGCCACTGCTCAGCATCAGTCCCGCTCGGACCTGCTCCCCCCCCAAAGAGTTCGAGCCACAGTCTCTATATGGTTTGCTGTTACGTCAACATCAAGCATCATTGGTAGTGAGTCAGGGATAATGAAATTCTCTAAACATCTAATATTGTCATGTTCAATATTAATTCAATAGTAACGTAGCATCTTATAGTTCTTGTCAGCTAAACATTCTACCATTACCTCCAGAGTACAGCTTACAATATCATACACGAATTAGGTAGGTGTGATGCAATAAACATGTACTGTACATGCAGTACATGTACATGTACTGTACTATTCAAGAACAGCAAATGTAAGCAAATGTGGTAAACATTAGATTAGAGTGGTAGAAGTGTTCTCGTCGGAGGTCTGGATCGGTATACCCCAGTGGGCCACAGGGCGCCATATTTATACCCCTCTCGCTGCCGGGGGTGGCTTGTGATTGGATCGCTCAATCCCTGGCTTCTGTTTCGCCCGTCCTCCGCTAGGGCGCTCTTGTCTCACTTGTCTCGTTGTTGGCCCTTGACTCGGAGTTTCAAGGGCGTTTGTGACAAGGCAGTCCGACGTATTTTTCGGTGTCTTGTTTGGGGGTGAACTCTTGGCTTGTCTTTTGGTGGCCCTGAAAAGGGCCGATGATATGTATGGAGATTAAGAGTTCACCACAAATATAATTTCTTCCCACAGCTTGACATTGTCACCAATTCTACGTAAATATGTAATCTAAGTAAGAATAGCATAACATAACATAGGTAACATAATCTAAGTAAGAATACATAACAAGTAAGAAGTAATGCCTAGAAACATCGGGCAGGCGTGTTGAAGACAAATTGACTGGGGGGAGGGGGGGGGGGGATAACGGAAAAGTACCGAATCTTAAACTGAGTATTTTGATGTGAGGGTGCGTTGAGATTGAGGAAAACGGCAAAATACACAATGCGTATGGGTGAAAAAAGGTAATGCATAAAAATATCACATTACATGTAGGAATAACATTTCTCGACTTTTCAGTCAGTCACGTTTTCCTTCCATTTGGCTATCTTAGGTAACGTAGAAACCGGGTGTTAATGTTCAAAATTTACCAACTGTGTGTCACTGTTCAAACGCTTTGAGGGTGTGTATATTCATGTTTTTTTGGGTTGAATATACAATTGACTCTCCAGACGTTGTAGAAATCTTCGGAGGCCAGCCTCAAGGAGCAGGCCTCAAGGCAGACCCAAAAATGGGAAAGAGGGAGGGGGGGGGAGCGTTGAGGCCTGCCTCAAGGAACCTTCAGTTCCTGTTGTGATATGTCCTCTAATAATAATGAACTATATAAATTAATAAAGAATTAAATAACTATTTAGATTCATTATTTTTAATATTATTGATAATAAATGCATAATAATTCAAATAAAATACATGTATATATAAGTAACAGAATGGAAGCGAACAAAGCGCGGGAATAAAATAAAGAAGGGCCTCCTGGCGTGGGAAGGAGGAGGAGGCCGTAGGTCTAATGAAGTAGGAGGTCGAATTTTTTATTTGTCGATTACCAAAGTTCATTATTGAAAATAATACCAAAAAGTCCCAGTCATGCAGCATGATTATTCGAGTGAATTTTCGTAAATTATCTTATATTAAAAGATTTTCGTACTTTGAATGTGAAGAAATTGTTGAATATCAACATTATGACAAAAAAAGTTCTAAATATTATTCCGCAATTCATGAAAGATTTTTATAGATTTTTCAGCATATATTAATGAAATATTTAGTAGGTACATTTTCCACCATAATTTTGTGCATAATGTTTTAATGTTCTATTTCCTCCTTGATGGACTTCTTTTTTTACTCAAATTCCGCTAAAAATATATATTTTACGATCGTCAGCACATTTTTGAAATTTGACCTATCTAATGTACTGAAAAACTACTGGCCAACAAACTCATCCCTTCTAATGGAAACTTGATTTTTTTTTTTTTGAGCAAGAACGGAATTTTTATTTCAATCCTAAGGAGAGTATCGTCTCGAATGGCAAATTTATATAGTATGTAGCTACTTACAAATGAAAAAGCGCAAACTTCAGGAATCGTTTCGGAATGCCTCAAAACGGATTTCCTTGAAGAAATTTTTCAAAAATTAGTATTTTCAATTTTATGGAGCAATAGCTTCATTTTTTACAGAAATTCGCAAAGACATCTCGACTTTTTTCTGATCTACAAAAGATAATAATTTTGTATTAGGTACAGCTAATACAAATATTACCTGTAGTTGATGGAGCACTTTATAACTTCCCCCAGTTGCCATGATCTGCAATACAGTGACGAAAGATATTATTTTCCACAATAATAAATTACCTACTATTATTATGGGTTATTACTCCAAAAATATTCTAGGAAAATCATACAACTTGTCGTCTGAGTACTGTGGGTCTCAATGAAACTTATTTTATACCTGCTTCCTATGTATGTGGGACATAGTGACCCTGTATGTTTTGAGAAATGCTCACTTCACCTTGCTTCTTGTGTAGGTTTTGTAGGAGACAGCATGAAGCTACTGTGAGGGTGGGGGGTGAAGGTAAGAGTGGAGCCTCATCCTGACTGGTCATATAGACCCACAATACATATAAAGGGTTGAATGAAATACAACATTCTGAAATCTATCCATTCTTTGCAGATGTATTCTAGAGGTGAAGTTGAATGACGGTAGAAGGTTGCATAGTCGGAGGGCGCTACTCAAAGTCTATCTCTTCCAACTCCACCTTTTCTGCTTGTCGCTAAATATAAACTCTTCTCTGTTTCTCATATATTGCTTAGCATTCTGTTCTACAGGTGTGGAAGAATCGTTTCTCTACATCCGCATTACAAATCAATTTGTATATTTTGAATAATCACAAAGCATCATATATGTGTAAGCCACGCATTGTAACCTTTCCGATTTCTTTCATAGGCTTCTACGAAGAAACTGAAAAAGTTACAGCTCGCCAC
Organism: Adelphocoris suturalis; assembly: GCA_030762985.1. Taxonomy (NCBI): domain Eukaryota; kingdom Metazoa; phylum Arthropoda; class Insecta; order Hemiptera; family Miridae; genus Adelphocoris; species Adelphocoris suturalis. The sequence goes on along the minus strand of CM061040.1, from coordinate 72,328,065 downwards.
ATCTGCCAATTAATTATTGCTGTCAAATTCCTCAACAGACTTTTCCCCTACATCCACATCTACACATCATACTTCATAATTAAACTCATCAAGTTAACACATAAGTACCTACGTACTAATGATTGCTGTCAACTTCTTCAACAGTGTTGGATTTATATGGAAACTGGACCTATGGATGTTCGTCTGAGAGGGGGTGACAACCGCACTTCATCATGTTTGGTTCCACTCTTTATTCCTTATGAGAATTATAACCATAATATGCACATGACGGAGATGGAGTTTGTCGTACAATGTGATCAATCTGACGACCCTGAATGCATGACTACTACTTCTGCAAGTACATACTTATTTAAAAACTTACGCCTTAACCTCACTGTGGAATAATTTTCGAACCTTTGGCTAGTACCTAATATATATTACTATTCTACTTATTATTAGACAAAATATGTATAATCAATGCCAACTAACACGGGCGGCAGGTCAAGAAATTTAGGTCGAGCTTAAAAGTAATTTGAAGTTAATGAAATTTCCAAAGTCCACTCAAGGGTTCTCTAGGATGACAATCCTGAGTTTTCGAACTTGTGGTATTTGTGCTAACTTGGGAAGGGGGAAAATTCCACATTTCTCCCTTTTTTTTCCAGATTTTTCGCCAATAACTTTGAAACTACGCGTCAAACGGAAAAACTTTATGAGAAAAGTTGAAGAGCATTAAATTTCCTATAAAAACACCCATACGATTTGTTTGTGCCAATAAGTAGGTACTGAGATACAGCATTTGAAAAAAAAAAAAAAAGGGCACGTTTACAAAAATATGGATTTTAGCAGCAGAAAAACATGTTTTTGCGATCATAATAAGTATATGTAGATAATTCATCATAAATTGAGTGTTCAGCATATCTATGTGAACCATACAAACTAAGTAGCCCCCCGCCCCCCTCACTCCTAGAACAGATTGAGAAATGAATTTAAAAAAGTGTTATTCCCTGAAACTTTCAATATGGTGCTATCATCGATGTTACTTCACTGTGCTGGGTTATCAGCAAATCGCTCAACCCAGTTTTAGTTTCTTGGTGCTCACAGGCCCAGTATCCTAGACATCCTCGTTCCGAGTATCAGTCCCATCAATGAGCGACTCTGTCAGCCCCAACTTCCTCACTGTTGGGGAGGGTGGGTGGGGGGGGGGGGGTTTACCACCTGGCTGAGAGGGCTGCTGTGATATTGTAGGTAGGTAGTTATTTTAAAAATTGTAGAAAAATGAGTTGGTGTCTAAATTCTCAGGATGGGATCTAGTTCCGCATAAAAATAATAGTAAATTTTTTTTTTTTTTTTTTTATCCATGCACATTGTCTTATACAAGGCCTATTGAGCGAACCTGCAGTTAACTGTGTATTAACAGTTAATTTCAAGAACATAGTGTCATTCAAACGAGCCTGGACCGACGTGCTTGTATTTGGTTCTTCCGATTTCAAAAATAGAAAAAAACGGAAGTTAGTGAAAAACGTTGTCTATTTCCAACAAAAAAAAAAAAAAATAAAGAGTTACACTGTTAAATTGATTTCGACGGTTAGGCCATCATCAGTAACAAACAATAACTGAAGACACATTAGAAAGGACACACCTTTTATAGTAACAGGTGAACGGAGATTGAATCCCATTGGTCAAGAGAAAGGAAAGGGGCAGGAGGTACAACCAATTAGTGCAAACAAGGTGACGGGGGATTATAGCTAATTAGATGAAGTGAAAGGGAGAAAAATAACTAAATGTGGTTTCAACATTGTGAAGGGATAATTCCAGGTTTTATAAAAATGGACCTATCAAAGGTAAAATATATTGAGGTATATCCTCATTTAAACATATGCCAGATCTGTCACTTTTGATAATTTCGAATTTTTCAAGTACATTCAGCATACTTCCCTTCGGAAAAAAATGAAGAAATTCTACAAACTGTCTATCTGTCAAATCAAAATTGGAACTATGATTGGATTCCTTAAGATGTTTCGCAAATGTAGACTTACCCTTATTTTTCCTGAAATCCTCCTGATGCTCGTCTATTCTTTCCCTGAATTTCCTACCAGTTTGACCGCAATATTCGTAACCACAAGAACACTTTAGTTTATAAACCCCACTTTTATCCTGAACATTGATTTTGTCCTTAACGGATCCTAGTAATGCTTTAAGACTATTTTTAGTTCGAAAACCTACTTTGTAACCTCTCGATGATAGAATTTTGCCGATTTTATCCGAAATTTTCCCATAATAAGGTATACTTATCCATTGCTTTTCTTCTAAATTTACATCTTCCCTTGTCAGATTGGAAACTTTTCCCCTACTCTTTTTCCTAAGAACATTATACCATATGGTATCAACGAGATCTCCTCCATATCCGTTACTAGCCGCTATGCTTTTGATAATGGATTTTTCTTTCGATAAATTTTGATCACTCATTGGAACAGACAGTGCTCGGTTAATCATGGAAGGCTATGGACTATGGCACTATGGAAGGCTGCATGCTTATGGACTAAAGGGTGATTTGAAGTACTATGGATAGTTATATCGCTATATGTACCTTTTCTATAAGTTGAAAAATCATGCTTTTCGTTTACCAAAGAGATGGATAGATCTAAAAAATTGAGTTTATTTCCGCCGAATTCGAGGGTAAATTTGATAAAGGGATCTAGTTTATTGATTTTTTCGTGAAAAGAATTTAGTTGTCTTTCTGTGCCCTTCCATAGAATGACAATATCATCGACATATCTATACCAATAGGGAAGATCATTTGTGTTACAGTTTTAACTTGTAAGGTTAGGCCTAACCGTCGAAATCGATTTAACAGTGTAACTCTTTATTTTTTGTGGAAATAGACAACGTTTTTCACTAACTTCCGTTTTCAAATGGGTTTCCACAACTTCGTCGCGAGTGATTTAGTTCGTTTCAAAAATAGTTTCTGCTAGGTCTCAATTGTACTCGTATATTCGAACCATCATTGTGACGCGCAAGGTAAAAGGGAGCTTAGCCTGCCAGAGATCAAATCTGATTTTATATTTTTTATTTTTCTCCGCATTGTGCTGAACAAAATCTTTTTTTTTTTAATGATTTTTCAAAGTGTAGGATTCGGAAAAGTATAATTAAACACGGCACTGCACTAATTACTTTTCATTCAACAGTAAACGATGGAGCGAGAAAAACAAATTGATACATCCGAAAACCGGGAACTCCGACTCCGCCATTACCATAACTGATAGTAGGCTATAATGCGGCCATATAGGGAAATATCCCAGTCAATATCACACATTTCCCCCCCTTCAGTTTCTTAGTATTCATCGTAAAATTAATCATCATTAATTAGGGCACACATTTTCTAGTTTCATCAAACATTAACTTTTAACAATTACAAAGTACTTCAATTTCTAAGAATTCATCGTAAAATAAATCATCATTAAATAGGGCACATACATTCTAGTTTTATCAAACATTAATTTTTAACGAATTATTTACTACACATTCTCATTTGGAGCACAAATCAATCAATATAGTCTGGTGAAGATTTGATCGTTATCGAATAAATTCACGTAGTTATTACCTACTTCATCATTTTATGAAATCTCAAGACTTACCTATCAAATTTTACGCAATCCATGACTTTTGTGATATTCTCGTTGAACAATTCATATTCAATAATCTGTTATTAACATATAACTAATTAATATATACTTTTCATCTGAGAAATGATAAACCAAATTTTTTTTTTTTTTTTTTTTTTTTTTTTTTTTTACGTTTTGGGATTAAGAAGACGGATAGGAAATCATACTCGTTTTGTTCAACGAGGTGATTTTGCTGACGTTGGGGCTTTGTCCTTTTCTGCTGACTTGCTTGCTGATATCCGGCTTGTTTGTTTGCTACAATTTTTTATCGTGCTCTGTAGGTGCTGTCTTGCTCATCGGAGATGGCTGTGTGTATTTTGGGGTTTCAATTACCTTTCTAGGTGCAGAGGACGTTTCAGAGATGTCATGTCGTTCTTCAGACGATTCACCCTCTGACCTGACTTCTTAAGGACTATCAATTCCTGGAGCTGAGCTCCTAAGTTAGTCAACATGACGTATCCAAATTTTTTCTAAACCCTCTCTTTCCCGATACCTAAATTTGGCGTACAATGGATTTATACGTAAAGTAAAATAAAATTAGTTTTAGGAAAACATCTTAAAACATTAACAGTACATACATGTGCAGGGAATGAGGAACAAGTTGTTCAGGTCGAACTGATGAAGAAATCAATTTTAGGTCATTTTTATGTTCGAACAAGAAACCGACACTACCAAGATAAGAACTTAATGAACAATTTTGAATTAAACAATTTGGCGAAATTCCTTCAAATTTATTCTTACATGAATTCAGATGACGTACCTAAGCTTCAAATGAAGTTTGAATTTATTCCCATACTCTTAAAAATTAAAGATTTTCCAATTTAGCTTTAGGAGTAAAGAAAAAGGGCTCAAAATTGGCTCAATTTAGAACGTTTGGTGTTTTTTGAATTCACTGATTGATGCTCTACGACTTTTAGGAAAGGGGGTATTGATAACATTTTATGTTGGAAAGTTACAACTCATCTGAAAGGAGTAAACAGTTTTTGACTGAGTTGGAAAAATAGGCTTGTAGTGGATTTGTGTATGTTTTACTAGGGGTAGGTACCCCTAAAGGAATGCCTTTTGACAAATCCTGATTCGAAAGAGATTCGCGTGTGTACGGAATTTCTCTATGCTCATATGGATCAGTTTCATGAGTCTGGTAGTTCGGGTTTGGCCCTTGATAAGGAATTCGTGGGAGGTGCTGAAAAGTACCTTCGTAGGAGTATTTATTCCTGTTTTCAGAGGGATGACATTTTTTAGGCTCGTTGGCCAATTGCTCGCCATGTTCGGCGATTCGATGCTCTAGATGAGCATTGTTTAGGCAGTGAGTATCTCGAGTGTTTGAGATATATGTTTCAGGCGGGCGATAGGCTGCCTTGTGTCCACTGGATGTGGAAGCCTGTGGGTTTTGAAAAGAACCCTTTTGTTCACTGAAAGTTGATGACTGGAGGTTCTGAAAAGAACTGTTGTCATGTGTATATCCTGTCGGAAAGGAAGGATAGATTTCCTCGGGCTGGTAAGCCGCGTAAGGAGCCCCAGTTGTAGGGTTTTGAAACTCGTGGTCCCGTTTGGGGGCTTCGTACCCCTGAACATCGCCGATGCCGTTGTTGAAAGGCCGGAATATGAGAGTTTCCTGTTGTAGTGGAACCCCCGGTGTTTCAAGGGGGTTCGTCCGGGAGATCGATGTAGGAATCGCCATTAGCTGTTGTGGCGGGGACACATGAGTTCCCTGGGCCAGCGAGTGTGTTGAAGGCAGCGCCACTATGGGGCGACGTTAGCACTAACCCTGAGCCTCACGGCTAAGGGTAGTTTCGGGCGGGAAGCTATCACGGGACACAGAAGGTCGGTCCGGCGTGGAAAAGCTTGTTCCCGCCGCGTCGCCTTCGTATGTTTGCCCGAGAAGGTGAAAACTGGCCGTTATCTCCATCCTCGGGGAAGTATTTAGTCCTTAAAAGGACTAAATTTGGGGACAACCGGTTCGGAGATAGAATCTCACGATAACGCGGGTCCGCCGAATTTCGTGACGACCGGGCTGATTTGCCTTCTAGAGGGTCGCATGGCTCGTCCCAGCAGGCGTTTAGAAGGTAAATCTTCGAACCCGGGGGCGAGTCTGCTCGTCCAAGACGGTGTAGCCTCGTCGGGATACCGTCTCGGGCCCCAGCTTTAGACGGGGGCTGTATAGGGTGGTAGACGAGTGTCAAACCTCGACCTATCGGAACTCTAGAAGTTGTGGTAGATGGAGGTCCTTCTTCTCTATGAGCCAGTGGAGTATAATCGCAGCTGGCTCTCAAATTCTTCTTCCTGGTCAGCCAGTGGTGTCGGATTGCTTCTGGTTCGCTGGAAGAGATCTTCTAGTAGAGGAGAAGTTCTTTGGTCGGTTGACTGGATCGGTAATATCAGTATGCCCTACTGGGCCACGGGGTGCCATATTTATACCCCTCTCGTCGTCGGGGGTGGCAAGTGATTGGTTCGCCCAGTGTAGTCTGATGGCGCCATCTGTGTGTTTCGGGGGAAAAGTAGTTTTTCCCCTTCCCCCCACAAGGGCGCTCTCGTATTGTTTGCCCTTGACTCGGGGTTTCTAAGGCGTTGTTTCGAAGGCAGTCTGACGTCTTTTGTGATATATTATTTGGGGGTGAGTTCACCACAAGGCTGTTCTTTGAGTCCCTGTAAAAACCAATCTGCTGGACCGATCTTAATATATTTTTTGTTATTAGACGCAGAATTCCATTTCCTGTATTACTAGGGGCGTGACTAGTATTTAGTGACTAGTGACTAGTATTAACTAAGGGGCGTTTATTAACGAAATTTGATTAGCTTTAGAGTTATAAGCAAAAAAGTGCCCTTCCAGCTTTCGAGGTCGCAAATTTTGTTTTGACATACCCACACCATGCCAAACGATATGAAAACCCAAAATCTTTTGGTGAGGTTTTGCAAGCTGACCACGTCTGGTTTAATCAATATACTGGGCTTTTTGAAAATCAATCAATAAAAATTGCAAAAATGCTAGAAATCCAAAATCCCTTTTAGAATAGCAAATAATTATTTATACGTTTTTTTGCCATAAAAATAATATTCAACAATTTCTTTGTATTCAAAAAACTCAAATTTGGAATAAATTTAACATTATACAATACTTGATTTACCAAAATTCGCTCTTACGATCATGCTGCATGACTGGAACTTTTTAAATGAAATCATTAATGTGCTATTTGAGATAAAAACTGGAATGAAATATGTTTTTGTTAAAATTTCACAATTTTCCTTCTAATTTTACCTACCAACAAACGAAGAGTAGGTGCCTATACCTGGATACATTTTAACCCTTCGGCGCCATTACTGGAACCTCTTAACATTCCATGAAATGTTTGTTGTAATTAGCGTCTAAGGGATCAAATACCATATAGTGACAGCTTTTGCTCCTTCCGCTGGCGGTTAATGGTGCGGATTCGACCGGACAGGCAGTGCGAGTGGCAGTGAGGGGAGAATGTAAACGCCTCATTCGCGTGACTTCCAGTCGTACTCCGACCGCAGTCCGCCTTCTCTGTTTCATTTTCTATATTTCATTTTGAGAGTTTTTTATTTATTTATCAATTTTTTAATATTTAGTCAGGTAACTATGAGGACCGAGAGGACCAATAAGTTAACGTTGAATTTGAACTACAGATGAATAATTAGTTAGGCTTAGGTGGGGGTTGCCTTCACGGGCAATATGTAGTATTTTTGCACAATATCTCGAAAAAATGTTGGTATTATCGATAATACCTATTAATCATCATTCGACTATTTAATTTTGTCAATCGTAAAAATATACATCTTTTCATGATATAAAAGTTGAACATTCTATAATAGAAAGTGGATAATAAATTATTTATAATAAATATAGTTGTAAAAATACCTATAACTCTAAGGTCTATTAATCTTTTTTTTTTTTTTTCTTTCTAAATAACATTGTTTTCTGCAAGTAGGGTAAAGGCACCAGTATAACCCTTAAGCTAATTTCGTTATTTTTCGGTTTTTCCTTCCAATCTTGAGTTTATTCTTTCCTCCAACATCTATTCTATCAAATGGACGTTTCAAAAAATGTATTGCATTAAGGAGTTTTCCGAAAATCGTAGAAAAGCAAACTAAGATCTTTCGCCAGTAGTAGACCCCGAAAGTTTCAGTAGTAGCCACTGTAAGGAACCATTAGTAGCCACCATCAGAAGTTCCTTGGGAAACTCAGTTTTATCTTAAGAACAAATTATGAAATTGAGGATAGTATAGGTAAGATTCCTTCTTGGACTTCAGTAGACAGTTCTACAGGTCAACGCAGGTAAGAATCGATTCCAGATACAGAGAGGTAAATATAAGTAAACAATTTATTACAAGTTGAATAAACAAGTTGTTTTTATTTACTTTTTTAGTCAAGAAATTCTTATGACTTAGAAACCACAAAAAATCACATTGGGTGTCGTTTTACAAAGGAATTAAAGCTTGCTATTAACAATTAGCTAGGAGTAGGTTGCTTTCCTACGAACAAACAGAGACACGAAGTTATACGGACAACGTTATCGGTATATAGGTACATTAAGGATTAGAAAAAATCACAGGTTGCTTCCCCAGGAATCTAGTAAAATGTATTCTCGAGTTAGGTAATCTGTTTTTCAGTCAATGTTCACTCTCGAAGAAAAAAGAATATTTCCTTCCCCACATTCAGTGGGTGTGGATAACTTGATTTCCACCTGCTCAATATTGATATTTACACAGTTGGTTTTCTTGTTGAGCTTGAATAGAAATTGCAGGGTACAAGAGGAACAACAACAGGTCCATTATTGTCAATATCTTATATAATCAATATAATCACTTTACACACAAATTTTTGAAGCTTTTTGGCGCCTTGTATCACAGCTACAATATAATCACCCTGTTCAATGGCTAAATGATCCATATTTTTTTCGGTAGGGTTGTCAGAAAGATCAATCGCAATCTCAGTTTTATTCTTTTCATTTATTGGCAATTCAGGCTTGAGATCATTTGAAGGCAACTCATCAATTCCATCTACATCGACCCTGGATGTTCTCTCAAGTTCTTCTAAAGGTTCCCGGGTAACATATTCATCTTGGAGATGTTCAGTGCTTTGCAGGAGTTCCTTTCCTAAAGAATGTTCACATTCCTCTTCCTGCTCACCCAATGCATCACCAAAGGTAAGGCAGAAATCATCTGCTTGCCGCAACAGCTCTTGATCATCAATGAGTTCAACTATATCATGCACTCCATTTACACAGGGGCCACCCTGTTCATTTGAACTATCCCTCGACGTCCCACCATGAATGTTATCATCGTGCCTGGTCGACTGGACTGTTTTGGCTTCAAATGAACGCAAAGGCCATTCTTCATCACTGTTAGTATCCGAAGGCATCTCCCGATCCTCGCTTTCTGAAGGCGTCCAGTCTTCGATTTCGCAATCGTCTTCCGATGTAGAATCAGTCTTCTTCTTTCTTCTTGCCTTTGATTTTTTATTGTTGTTCGTACACTTCGTGTTTGTTTTTTTGACTATTTTTTTAGCACTTGCTTTCATTTCCTTCTTTTTCCGTGCCACCTTTTCTTTTTCTTCTTTCTTTCGGGCTCTCTCTTCCGCTCTTTCTTTCTTCTTCTGTTCTTGTTGAAGCTTTGCATCCTGTTTTTTGTTCAAATAAGCTTGATAGCTTTCAGAAGAAACTACACTTGGGATTTTCTGTTTCTGTAGTTTTTTCTTGTCATTTATTTTTTCCTGTGGCCATACTAGGCATTTCTTAAATGGGCTGGGCAAGAGATTGAATGGAGTCCGAGAAGGAGTGATCGCATTGCTGGTGCCAGCTTCTACCGTTTCTGCTTCCAAATTCATGATCATCATTGGGGTGTGAGAAGGAGGAAACTCATCACCTGTGGTTGCCATCACTGCCACTGGCAAGATCACTGCTCTTCTAATAGAGACTCGTGATCTTCCTCGAAGTTAACCATCTCCATGCCCATATCCAGAACGGTTGCATTGGTTGCAGATGTCAGGATGCATGTTTCTTCTTGAACCAAAGTAGGATCAACAGCCATAGGGTCTGACACTTCTGGTTCCTCCTTTGTTTTTTTCAGAGCATTCATTGTTTTACAGATGTTGAAAAGAGAGGCATCTTCAGTACTACCAGTCCACGATGACGTTTGTTCACAAGATTTGAAAAGTGTTAGTTTTTCAACATCAATTACTTTTTCAAGAACGTTTAAAGCGTGCTTTACTTGCTTAGAGTCTATCAATCTCAGTTTTTCATGATGGTCTTCTGTAGGGTTTCCCCATACGCTGATAGCTTCTGGATTCCACGGTATCAGCCCACATCTTCTGAAACCGTTGCTCACAATTGTTTGTGTCACTGTTTCGTCCATTACTTCCTTCAGAAGATGACAAAAATCAATTTTCTTCAGTATTGGGTTATCGATGTGTTGTAAACGCCAGTCATGAACTTTCACTTTCCATGTTTCTTTAAGAGCTTTGAAAACGGATACATCCATGGGCTGCATAAAATGTGTGGTGTTTGGGTACAATGCAATTAGAATAATGCCGTTTTCTTGGCAGAACTTGCTCAAGTGCAGCGTGAGATGGGACGTGTGTCCATCTACGAACAAAATCACAGGAAGAGTAATTTTCGCTTTGACCAGCCATGGATGAAAAATGTTAGTGACGTATTCAAAGAAGGTAGCCTGGGTCATCCAACCGTTCTCAGACTTCCCTATCCCCCATCCATTGGGAACTGATCGAATTACGTTTGTTGGGATTCTCTCATATTTAAAAACTACCATTGGAGGAGCCATTACACCAGCAGCACTGGCAGTTACGAGCACTGTTAGGCACTCCTTCTCATCCGAGTTTACATTGAGGTAAACTGCCTTCTGCCCTTTAGAGGCGAGGACCCTGTTACCCTTTGGGTTTAAAAAAAAGGCTGATTCATCACCATTGAAATTTCGACGGGGATCTTTCAAAATCTCAAATAAGTTATTTTCTTTTAGGTATAGCTCTATTTCAGTAAACCAGCTCATAACCTGTTGACGAGTTACAGAAGCTCTGCTAAGGGTCAGATTTTCGGCAACCCTTCTAGAAATAGACGGATGACGTCTTAGAAATGATGCCAACCAAGTCTTACCGGGCTTACCGTCTGTGAATGGTGTTTTTCTTTTGCATTCTTTAATAATGTGCTGAACGCTGCCTTGCAGCTGCTGTGATGTTACAGGAAAACCAGCTCGGGACATTTCCTTCACCCAATCCTCAAGAATTTCTTCTTCATACATCGACAGCACTGTGAAAGGCCCCATTCTTCTCTGCATTGGAGATTTTCCACTAATCTTCGCTCGAAGAGTAGTCCTTGGCACCCGGTTGTCTTTAGCCGCTTTCTTCACGGAAATTCCATTGCTGACATCCTGTATAGCCTTCTGCATATCGTTTTCTGTATATGCCCACATATTTCCTTTAACAGGAGGCATAGTGATTTCTCGTTTATTCCTGCACAATAAATCGAAACCGAATCAGAAATCAAAATAAGCCTAATAAACAGAAATGTCAACTATTCAAGAAATCATAAGAAGTTTACGGGGATGGCTACTAGTAGGCAGATGAGGTGGCTTCTACTAGACCTCATAATATCCAATAGAAGCCACCATCGTTACCTAATAGTAGCCACCCCCTGGCTACTACTAGAACCACTGAATTTTCAGAAAAACTAATTATATCACTGTGATCTTGATGAAAACATTAGCTCAATTATGTTGAAGATGAAAAAACAAATGAAACCCCAGTAGTAGCCACGTCATGGCTACTATAGAAATTCACTACGTGTTCAAGGATTGGTAGTAGCCACCCCCAAATAAGATCCTATTTTTTTGAAATCCTAAAGGAAACAGCTTGTGTTACAACAAGAAATAACCAAAGAACGCAAATAAAGCAACAAAAAACCAAAAATGCCCAGAATAAGGTGAGATATTAAGGAAAAAGTTAACTTACCTCCTTAGTCAAGACCGTAGGGGACGAGCTCATCTGATCAACTGACAGTCCATCTGACTTGCCCCACACGTTGCTGCTCTCACTGGTGACTAAATATTGGCGGGAACGGTTGGAATAAACAGATGATATCTTATGCTTTGAAATGGCGCCAATTTCAAATCTCGAAATCGCGCCAAATGCTTATTTTTCAAATTCAAAGTTTTTGGGTGGCTACTACTGGCTGGGGTGGCTACTACTGGTGCCTTTACCCTAACTGTTGGGACACAATAATTCTGGGAAATATTTTCATTAGGTATTGCAGATAGGTAACCAGAGTTGAAACACCGAGATAGCATTGGCACTGCTTCATAAAAGACAGCAATCAGAAATCTATAGAATAATGTATTCTATAGAACATACCCACGGTGGGTAACCCACCCAAATGACTAGAAAATTTTAAATTATTAAATGAATTGAAATAAATACCTATGAAACACTGTTTTCTATGATTTCTTGTGAAAACAGGAACTGTAAATATACGAATCATTGATAAAACTGAAACTACTAAAGTGAACAGCTCAAGAGAGATTCTGTAGAACATAGGTAGCTACCCAACTCTTTGCTTGACACTATGATAATTCAAGTACCTATTTCTCAGATAACTGAGAATAGAGAGTTCCTAGTAGATCCGGCGGTCTCAATACGGCGAACCGTAACGAGAACGGTTAGGGCGAGTGACTGGATGCTAACCACAGTTAAGAAAAATTCACCGCACCTTAAAGTCACATCAAATCCTCACCGGATTTAGTTGTAACGCTAAATCCATCGCTATTTCAATTTCTCGAGCTCACTCATTTCCTTTATTTCTCGTGCTTTTTTTCGTTCAATTTTTACCCAGTTCTCTTTATTTTCTATTTCAAAGGTTCTTATAAGAACCAACAATGAACGACCTCGAAGATTTCGCGGAGTTATACGTGAATGGTGTGTTATCTGCTGTTGACCTTTTCGTGGCTTTTGAGGGCTTTCTTGAACAGGAGACTTCGAGGAATCCGCCTCGCCAACTCCGTGAGCAATACGGAATCTTTTCTTGATTTTTCTTGAAGAATTTCTTCTTCAAGGTCTTTTTCTTCGAAAAATCAGAAGTTGCAGCTACAAGATCTTGGGGGGATGTATACAGTGGAGCAGTGTTACTTACAAACTGTCATACGTTTATATGGTAGCCAGTCAAGTGATTATTTTTCTATTAACTATTTCTATCACTCTGCAAGAATATTTAACGCAGTAATGCGAACTTTGTTTCCTATCGTCAACAAACATGGCGTTTCTATCCTACCTAAATATCTGTAAATAAAAATGTATTTACGTTTCCCTACATTTTGTTTTCAATTTTCCTAATCAAATCTTACCGCATAACATTGTAGATAGTTCGGTCCGACTGGTTTCTTCTAGAAAGTTTTTTATCTAGAACCTTTTTTTCCTTTTGAGTTATTGTAATTTCTTTATTATAGAAAATTAACAAAATATAGTCAAATCGTCATCGACCTGTTCTGTATCAAAGCGACCTTCCCAAAATCGAGCTTTAGTGGAATGGTCTTTCCATTTTTGAACTTGGATTTGATTTGATTTTCCTACATTACCAGGAGAGGACGATGAAGAAGACGGCAAATCTATTATGTTTTTGGGATTTTATTTTATTTTCAAATATTCCCGTATTCTCGCATTTATTAATCCAATATTCTCGTATTGACCAACCAAACAAACTGAAGGAAATCCAGGACATGGTAGTGAAAATTGTGGGAATCTATGGGAATTTAATTATTTATTTTCTTAATTAATAAGGGTGCTACTTTTTAGATTGGCATTGAATCCCGGATCGGATATGGAGAGCATTCGTGATTTTTTTCAGTTCGATTTGAACACTTTTTTCAAAAGTCAAACTGACCTAGTGGTCATTTGATACCTACGCCATCAGGCTGAAACCTATAAGTGTGAAATGTAGTGTATTTCTAGCCACAAGTGGCAATGATACAAAACTTTGAAGTGAAGGTAGGTACTAGGTTCTAATCTTGGGCCATAAGCAATTTTTTTCCACTTCATTGGTGCACTTACTCTGATGTGTTCATCCAGGTCACTTACAGGTTAATAAAAAGATTGATTTAGGATATTTATCTTGGGAGATGCATCCAAATCAATAAAACACATCACTGATCTGTTAGAATCTATTCAAATTTAGGTAGAAGTTTCAAATATTTTTCAACGTTTTCAGTCGATTTGTCATACCATAGCAGTTCTTAGCTTAATTGTTTGGACATGAGGGGTACTGGTTAATGACAATACAAAAAAATTAAGTTTTTCACCTTCCTTTTGTTGTTTAAGGGTCTTTGCTAATTAATAAGGTACGAGGCGGTATTGGATATCGTTTCTAACCAGAGAAGAGTGATTCCTGTGAATATCATCAAAATCCCTTAAGTCATTTAAAGAAAAGGCAAAACAAAAAAGTGCTGAAAACGATGTTTTTTCGCAAACCGAAATATTATTATAAGCTTATTTATCAACAGTACCTCTTGCGTATAGGAACCCAACCCCGAAACTGGAATTTTTAAATGTCGTACTGTAAGATCACAACCGTGTACACGAGTTATATAAATACGTGAGTACCTACATACAACACTATTTGTATGAAATGAATAATGGGTTCAGGTTGAACAAAACATCACCCTATCATGAGTTTCAGAAACTTATTTTCAAGTTGATTGCAGAACTTTCCCTTCACCCTTCGAATTAAGTAAGGAAACTAAAAAGTGAGCGAGGTATACGTTTTAACAAATTCATCTCTTCTTTAAACTTTTATTCACAAAATATATCACAGTCTTTGGTTAAGATTACTACTTTTTAACAACATCACGTTCCTAAAACGAGTAGGTATACAATTTTCACCCTACTTACTAGGTAGGTCTATTCAGTCATATGATTCAATATCAGGTTAGCTAACAACTGGAACACCAACTACAATATAGCATATTTTTGGCACCATTCAAAATAAATCACAGTTTAATTGGAACACGGAGTATAACCTAGAATAAAATATCAGTCAACGAAAACACACGAATTGCCTAATTACAGAAGAAACACTGTTACCCTAATAGCAGGTCACATTAGAATACGGTTGACTGAAATACGTCTGGAACGGATCGTTCAGCCACCGTATCTATCCGGTCGAATACGGAACCGTATTGTGAAACACCCACCGTATCGTACAATACGGGCCGTATCTACAGTGACCGTAAAGCACTAGGAACTCTCTAATAAAAAAATTAATGACTGTGCAGATTTGGGCATAATATTCCTACTTACTTCTAGTATGAAATCTTAGTAATATCAGTCATGAAGTTCGATTTTTCAAAAGCTCAAAAAAAGTATTTTTCGATACTATGTATTTTTTTAACCTAGAATACAGAACCTGTTTCTTCCAAAAATATAGTACCAATGATCCTATAAATTATAGTACCTATGTCTGGAATCTAGGCTTAGGAGACATAATGCTGCCCCTACATCTTCCATTGCCCGTGGTCGAAAAGGAACTGGGAAGTATAGGCAGAATGAAACAGAGAAAAACACTCACTTCCCGGACTGTCCTTATGGGTTGTAAATACGGTAGCCTCTGCGGAAGGGATGGACAGGGGCAGTGGCAGTGGATGTGGCTGAATGTAAACGGGGTACCTAATATTGTTGATTTTCCCTGATAAAATAACTTCTTAACTACCAATAGCACCCATTTTCAAGCATGCAGCAGTGAAATATTGCAAAATTGAATGAATACAACTAACCTTATCAACCATAGTGAGAAGCAATGAACTTGAGGCCTACCTTGCCTCGTATTATCGCCGATAAACGATTGTTCTTCACCTGGGCTAAAAACAGTAGGGTCTAAATATAATAAGTTAGAAATTAAGTTGTGGGAGTTGGAACCGCAAAAAGACGTTAACCTAACTCCAGAAAAATCAATAAAGTATTGATGTACTGAGATTCACTTCGGCAGGATTTCATGAAATGTCCACCATTTCCCCCCTACATGTTGCTACCTACCATTGAACGAGGAATAGGTACATACCTACTTGAATTCACTTTAAAAAATGTTTTGAAAATGGGGCGGATTTTTTTTCGTGGTATCTGGAGGAGAGATAAAGGAAGAAATAATAATAATAATAATATCTTTATTGTCCACATAGGATACAAAGTCCCACCGAGTGTGGAGCACTCAATACAATATTGAATCGCTTATAAAAGAACAAACAAACAAAAAATAAGTAAAATAATAATAAGAAATAGGTTCCTTTTTTATAAAATCATTAGAAGGGTTGAAGTGGAAAAAGAAGAGTAGATGCTGAAAAGGGATAGAAAGAGAGAAAAAAGAACAGGTAGAAACAGAAAGGAAGGAAACTGAGGATAGGAGAAAGAAAAGATCATGTACCTGGTCATTCATTGTGTCTCGCAGTGATGGCTGCCCCGAAGCGAGCCAGGGAAGGAATATAAACTTAAATTTAATTTAAATATAAACTTTTAAATTTAAGTATTAAAGCTACCTAGCAGTGATTATAAAATCCCAATATTTAGAAATACCTGCCCGAAGTGTCTGATTACTCACCAGTGTCCCAACCAGTTTTACAAGAGTTGCACTATAACTATACCTGCATGTACTGATAATTATATCTCGTCACAATTTTCAGCTCCCATACTCAGAAGAAAACGATTAGCTCCTTGTGGATCAGTTTACACGTTTTCCATAGATATTAAGGGCCCAGAGAGTGGACATTTTGTGGTTCGAATCACATTTATCCCTGTTGATGTTCAAATAGGAATCAAGTAAGAAAACACATTTTCACTCACTGGCACCATAATAACTGTTAACATAGGGATGTCTTTTATTAGTGACAAGCATCCATGATGGCAAACTTGTATCCATGACAGATATGTTTTCTGTGTGTTCCATACCTACCGTCTCAAAGTTACAAGAACTGAGTACTACATATCGGAGGACGCCTCAATATTCTTTACCCGTATTATTACAACAACTTATCAAATAAACGCTAAGACGTAAGCTTGTAGAACTTTATTTGAGAAGAAACTCAAGTTGGCAGAACCGGAAGGCTAATAAAGCAGAAAGGGCTGTCATCCCTTCCCTTTTCTACCTCCCACACGCTAGTTCAGTTCGTTTTAAAACATCCTTCTGACTAGAAATATTATTAAACATTCAACATCATTTCCGTGTATTTGAGTTATTATTCGAAAATACTCTCTCTCTGATATATAGTTTTATAATAACTGAAATCAGAAGTGGGATTAGTTGATTCACGCCCTCACAATATATATATATATATATATATATATATGTATATATATATATATATATATTCCTTCATTAACTACAATTCTCAAACTTAACATTCTATTTTCTGTCAATCCCTAAAACATGGTTCACTGGGACGTAGACACACTTCCTGATGAATACCTCAGTGAAAATGAGATATTCGAAGAGGCGGTGGAAACACAAACTTCACTCCCATTGCTGTTGGTACCTCCCACACCTTCGTCGGCCGTGCACTGCATTTTTGTCCCTTGTTGACCCTATGAGAGCGATGTTCCACGAAATGTTGAATGGTTTAAATTCACAACACCAACCACCACCCTTATCCCTCACCATTTCAATTCCCCGCACCATCAATTTTCCTGATTTTAAGCCACCCCACAGTGACCCCCAAATTTGGTTGTTGGCAGCCCGCGCTGTGGGTGCCCAACACACGGAAAATCAAATGCTTGATTTTGTGGTCCCCATCACGGCAGCCTTCTGTACCCCAGGGGCCTCCTTATGGTTGACAAATATTGTTTTGGCCACCCTTTCTATAACGAAATTCTTTAACCATTTTGAGCGACGATTTTGCTCTATACAAACTCCCATGTCTGAATTCTATAAGGCAATCGCCTCCTCCGACAAAAATTTAGAGCGTTACTGCGAAGTTTACGGCCCTACCCTACGAGCAGCCTGCACTGATTTACCCCCGCAACAAATTTATGCAAATCTTCTTGCAGCATTACTATCAACCCGAGATGACGACTAAGTTGTCCACTTTGGTCAAACATCGTTCAACGAGGAAAGTATTCTATGTGATGTAGGCAAGATCGAAATAACATCCCGCCCCCAATTTCAAGTTACTACACGCCCAAGTTCTTCAGGCAATGGGCCGCCGACAATGAAACTGCAAATCCCCCCCTAATGCCTACTCAACAACCCCAAATAAAGAAACAACGGACAAATGAAGACAGGCCACTCATACAATAACATGTTTCGCTTGCAACAAGCGTGGTCTTGTGTCTAAGACTTGCTGACCCCACAGACTGGTGCCACTCTCCCGAAATCTGAAGCCACTCTTCCAGGACCATCTCGCAGGGTCAGGCTATCAGAGCCGGTCCGAGCCATTTTTGTTACCCATGCGGAAGGGCTGGTTGCGACTCCCCCCCCCCCCCCCCCCCCCCCCCCTATTATACTGGAAGCCAAAAAAAGGCAAACTTTTTACGATTCGTATTTTTAAGAGATAGAAATGAAATCCAAAAATACAAGCGACTTGTGATACACGGCAGAGATTGATGCAGAGATGAACCGGTCGATTGGATATGTCTTCCATGTTCCATCGCAGCAGCGACAGTCATGAGCGCCCCTAGTCGACAGAGTTGCGTACTAATTTCTAAGGCGCCAAATCTGACAAACTCTTAGGCAACCTGTACATATTCTTCATGCATTAATTATATTTTCATAGTAATATTTATTTCTCGGCGGGTTTTACAATAATTATCTCGGGATACATTTTTTAACTTGGGGCGCCTTTCCAAAAGGGGGCGCCCCTGCCGGGGGCGCCCCCTCCTGACCGGCGCTCCAAGCGGCCGCTTAGTTCGCATGCGCCTAGGACCGGCTCTGCAGGCTATGCTATACTTGGACAACTACACCACAATGGTAGGATTTTTAATTTTATCTTTAATAATGGGTCCAAAATTTCCCTTATTACCGATTCAATTTCAAAATTATTTAATGGGCAACAAATTATTCACCTGGTTGCTCTAGTAGGTATTACTGATGACTTATGACCGTTTAATGAGCAATACTCGTTTAGCTACAAAATGTACTGTGTACAACATTGATATATACTTGATTTTTGCTATAGTCCCTGACTCTGCAATGCAAAACGCTATTTTATTAGGCAGAGATATTCTTTCCCCAAATCTGTCAGTCTATGTCTCCATAGATCAAAATGAATTTAATCAAGATCCCACAGTGGAATCACATTGTTCTTCTAGCCGTTTCTATCTAACATTTCGAAAATCCCATTTAAACAAGACTTACCGGTTTTATGTATTATTAATTCTGAAAAATCTTCCAAAAATTCTTCTTTTAAACCATTTCCCTCTAACACTCCGGAAATTCCCTTCAAGCACGAATTCATGTATTAGCATAATAATTCTCAGCAAACACATTCTTGTAATAATCATAAGCATAATGATTCACAATCAACTATTTTATGTTTAGCACCTAAGGATACTAATTTTAAGTTGCCCATTTCATCCTTAAATTGTGCTCATGATCTTTCTAGCCAATCAATTGCATGTTTCCCTACTCAGACACTTCTGAAGTTTTGTTCTCCTCACCGACTTTCGCTTTCGGATCCTCTCAAAAGCGAAATAAGGTGCTCCTCGACCGCACCTCAAGTTCGCCCGCCGCTCCCTCTGCAGCCACGACACCCTCCCTTCACGAAATTCCATTAACTAATCCGGTTCAAATATCCCAACTCCGCTCCTTATTAAATTCCTACGCATCCAATTTCACACGTGGACTTCTGCTCAATGCTGTAAACATCGCGGAATTCCACATTGATTTAATTAATCCGACGAAAATTACACACTCAAGGCCTTACAGAATAAATCCTCGAGACCAATCAGCGGTAAGTCAATATACAAGACAGTGCTTGGTCAAGTTCAGTATTATTGGTGCCCAACAAAATGGTAAATTGTTCCTAGCTGTTGAATATAGATCTCTTAATCTCAATACAAAAAGTCAAGTTTTCCCCCTTCCCCTCATTCAAGATCAACTTATGAGCGAGGAATTATGGTGCGACGCATCATCTCAGGGATAGGGAGTGGTTCTCTTCCAGATAATAGACTCCAAATGGAAAGTCATAGGTTATTTTAGTAGGCGTACCACTCCCACGGAGCCTAGATATCACTGTTACGAACTCGAAACTATCGCTGCAGTTAAGGCAACCGATTTACAACCTACTCCCTCGCAATCTGAACCCCAATCTGTTTCACCCTGTCACGGACGGCCGGACAAACCGTTTCCTGATGTCCGACGAAGTCAACTTGAATTAGAGGCTAAATCGATAAATTTAGTTGAATTGTTAAAGGAATGGTTACAGATAGCTCATCTTCATAATGAAAGAATCCAGCGAACTATCCAATTATTTTTGATAATAATCCAAAATAGAACGGAGTGGCTAGTACCTACGTTCTCAAAGAATTCAACAATAATGAATTTGTCCTTTGCCGCACCATTTAATTCAAGAAAAAGAATCATACAGTTCTGGTTCTCCCCAGCGCTTATCGGTACCTCATTGTTGACAAAATTCATAAGGCAAATTTACATTTAGGGGTTCCAAAGACGATTGACGCTTTTGGTTTCCAAACATTGATAGATTTGTCAAAAAATATATTGA
Source organism: Adelphocoris suturalis (assembly GCA_030762985.1). Lineage (NCBI taxonomy): Eukaryota > Metazoa > Arthropoda > Insecta > Hemiptera > Miridae > Adelphocoris > Adelphocoris suturalis. The sequence continues at coordinate 72,307,705 of CM061040.1, read as the reverse complement.
AAATTGTATTACCTGTAAATTAGGAGAACCTGTCACAATTCCACCCGATTTACAAGGTGCCTGTGCCTTTTCACACGATTCATATGGCGGGAAATTCAAGTGACGGCTCCGGCCAACCAGAATATTTTATTGTCTATGGTGATGCATTTGCGAAATTAATATTTTTTTCTACGTCAGATCAATCACAGCTACCTTTACACTTAATGCCATGATTGAACTAATATCGATTTTCGGAGTCCCTCGTCAATTCATTTTTGATAGAGGCACAAATTTCACTTCTCAGGCTTTTACTGATTATTTTAATCAACAGGGCATTGTTTTGCATATGATTGCCATCTCAAAAAGTCAGGCAAACGCTCAGGTAGAACGTGCAATTCCTTTATAACTTCACTCATCACAGTCTCTCAATATCAAAAACCCCAGTCTATTGAATCATTACGTCCCAAAATACAACTTATTTTAAACTCCACCACAAATTAATAGAGTCACAGGTCGTTCACCCCTAGAATTGCTTATCGGAGTTCAAACTCAGATACCAGTTACCACTCCTGTAGACGAATTTGTCTTTATCCCCCCCCCCCCCCCCCATCACGCCTAGATTTACAGGAAATTCGCCTTCAAGCCAGGCAAGAGATAGCAAAATCACAAAATTATGACCTTCAGAGGTCAATGACCAGAAATTCCTGGGTCGCGCCTTTGGCTGTAGGCGATCTTGTTTTTCGTGGTTTTGGCATGCCAACGGCGTAAAACCGATTTAAAATTTAAAGGCACCTACAAAGTGATCAACATACTTCCTCAAATACAAAATCTTAACAATGGTTCTATTCTGAAATATGCCAGACATCGTTTTTGCAAGGTTGAACCAGACACTACCATATTACAATGTTACGTCTCGTTTTTGGATTCGGAGATAGGGATGAGCTCCGTGCCAGCCAGCCTTCAGCTCTGAGCTACTAGGGCTCGTCATTTTGGCCACCCCCGTAGGTATATAGGATCTAAAAGCGCTAGCCATCCTTATCACGATCCCGACAGACTGGGATGTGACTATGTATTGGAATCACTCCCCTTGGGCTGTGTGCGAACTAATTTATGACCTTGTGATATAATTGGCTGGGGAGCTGGCACCAGTGAGCTAGGATTACCCCCGATGGGCTTTATGCACCAATTTCTGTTCTTCCTGACATTGGCCCGGGATGTAGTCATCTAGGCATTCACATTTACAATTTAATAAATGGACCGATGTAAACCTCTTTGAACTGTGTGCGAACCAATTTTTTCTGCGGACCGCAATGTTGGCCGGAGGTAGTCTTTTGCACTTCTTTTCTCCTTTTGTGTATAAACAAGAGACACATTTTAATTTGTTAGTTATTTTACTTGATAACGCCCCTTTCCATTCCATTTGTCAATCCCAACTTTTTTGTTTTACTTAATAACGTCAACCATCAAACTCAATCCAATTAAAATATATTCTCATTCCAATTTCAAACACATTCTAATTGTCCCACACAGGTTTTAATTCCTCAAATAAGTAAACATTAATGACCAGAGCAATTAAAACCACCCTGACTGCGCGGTCCTGTTTCATATTTCCTTGCATATTGAAACTTTTTTTTTTTTTTTAAACCCATTCCACCCGATAATTGACGTCACAGCCCTCACGTTCTCTGACCCTTCAGTTCCTTCTCCAACATGACCACTAAATGCGGATCACTCGACACAGTAACCTACTTTTCACTTGTTGATATTTTTCTCTGCAACTGTCTGTCAATCCCATCTACACCATCAACACTCTATTCTTACCTGTATGCACTTACTTGCTCAAATCCCAACTCAAATACACAACTGATTGTAACCTCGTTGGTACGGATTTCCAATAAGCCAGCGTGTGCTTTATTCCTTATGCAAAGTCCTACCAACGTTGGATCTTGAACTAGTTTATTATTCTACCTGACCCCATTCGTATTACGCGTGCCGGGATTACATGTGACCTATGTTCTTTTTTGCGGTCAATCCTCCGAGTGCAGTGCCTCCCTTTATCTTTAAGAATACATCTTAATTAAACCCCATCATTAATTATATTTTTGACTTGTATGTATATTGTACATATTCTCTTATACATTTATTATATTGCATTGTACCAACGTTAGATATTTCAAATATTTAACAACTTGTATATTCATCGTCTTTCTATAGGACAACCCGATCGTTCTAATCTGCGATGTGGAGAGTGATCAGAAACTTTTTATGGGGCGACCTCGCGTTGCTTTCCATTGCAACTTTTGAAGTGTAAACTTCTATAGGCGCACCGCGTCGAAAAATTTAGCGGGGTGTGAATACGATTTTACCGTCACGATTTTTTTCCATCACGCTGTTTTTTTCTTTTGATTTTCACGTACAATCAAGCCGTTGCTGGGGAAATGAAACTTCTTTATTTTTCATCGGACAAAAATCGTTCTCCACTCGTTGGAAAGCTCTCGATTTATCACGCATTTCTTTCGTACTTGTTCTTCTATTCATGTCGTAGTTTTATATTTATTTATGTTATAAATGGATATAGTAAACAATGCCGCTTGTTTTGTTGTCACTTGGTTGAGAAGTTAATCTTGCTTATAGTAATTGTAGACGCGTACCATAACAGAAAATTACCTACACAAAATTGAGTCTCTTATCTCTTATTTCAATTACCATGAGCCAATAATTTCTTTTCTAGAGTCGTCAGATGATCGTAATAATGATAACACTATTGTTGACGGTTAATGAATAAAGAATAAAATAATAATGTAAACAGAAAATATAGAAACAATGTTGTGACTAGTTTATGTGTAAGAAAAAATTGATAATGTTTGAATAAAAATGTTGTATACTTTGAAATTGGTCTTTACAAGATTTTTTCGGCAACTAAAATCATTTCCATAATATATTTTATATTATTATTATATTTAGCAGAAAATCGTCATAGAAGTTTACACTTCTCCCGTGTGGTCTTTAGCACACCTCGTTGGTGATATGAAAGAAGGGCGAATTCCACATTTTAACGGAAAATGACTTTTTTTCACCAACGATCATGTTTCTAATAGTAGGTATATTAACAGGTGAAAAAGTCGAAGTCCTAGCAAATGTATTTTCAAGGTAAACCAAACTTAGGACTTCGACTTTTTCACCTGTTAATATACTATTAGAAACATGATCGTTGGTGAAAAAAAGTCATTTTCCGTTAAAATGTGGAATTCGCCCTTTTTTCATATCACAACGACCTGTTTTTTAAAATCATGTATCTTTTTTTATCACCTTCACTTCTTTTACTATTTGCCAGAATCATTTCCTAGAGTTTTCTTGACTTGTTCCTGGCCAATCCTCTCATGGGTCGTTATGTTATATGAGAAATTCACGTTCGCGCATGCGCACAGGCTGCTGTTAATTCGACGGCATTGAAAACCAAAGGGTACCATCTAAGAGCTAACCCTTACAATTCCTGAGAATTTCATCGGAATCAGACTGAAACTTAGTTTCGTTTTAGGTGTGACAAAGATATAACACAGACAGGCAGACATCAGACAGACACGGAACCAAAATTGATCAGCAAGCTCTGAAACGCAAATAGCAAGAGGAAATTTTGATTTTGGAGGACAAAATTTTTTTTTTTTTTAAATTCCAATTACGAATTGTTGAAAAAAAGAAAAGAAAACCACACAGTTTGTGTAAGCAGAACCAACTTTTCGAATAGAGAAAGATAAAACATTAGTAGGTGAAAAGTATTTAGAACATTTTTATTTTTTTTATGGTGAAATAGTAATTGTTAACATTTGGATTCGTAATGTTTAAGTTTGTAGAGTAAATGGTAAACTTAGTGTTAATCAGACTGAGGGGATAACTTTTAGCACACTCAGCTGATCAGGATGGAGCCTGTTAGTTCATTCGTCTCTCGTTGTCCCAGGGAGGCTCCATTTCAAATTTCTACGTCCTATGGTGAATAAGACGGATTTGAGAATGATTTTGCCATCATCATGATTGTTATTACGATGTTATTACGCTCGTGGTCAGCTGATCGTCAACAAAGTCAGCGAAGCACAAGTTCCGACATGTTAACACAACATATCAAAATTCGGACCAAATCGGACTCGCGGTTTCGGAGGAGCAGTAAGCACAAAATTTTGCCCCATAAATAAATGAATCTGAAAATGAATTAATATTTTGAACGTGTTCTACACCCTCTGAAACGCAAAGAAAATTCATCCCCACCCCCAAGTGCCGCCGTGCCGACGGCTGTAATACCCCCTTTCCGAAAAAAGCTTCACTTCTTTATCTAAAACTGGGTGGGGGGGGGGGGGGGGGGGTTAGGGAAGTGTTACTTTTGGAACACCCTGTATATACACATAGTGAGTGTGTCCTTCCAGACGATAACTCCCCTTAGAATTGAGGTAAAAATTCCGTTCTCGCACCAAAAATCAAGCTCAGGAAAGGATCAGTTCGTTGGCCGCCATCTGTTGAGCTCATTAAATTGGTCAAATTTAAAAAAGTTCTTAAAAAATCACTAAAAATGAGTAAAAACTGCTAAAAATTCTTAAATTCATACTTTAAAGCAGCATTTGATTCAAAAGAAGTTTATCATTGATGAACTAGAACAAGAAAAAAATTTAAGCCCAATTTTATGCTGAAATATGTTCATAAATTTCATTAATTTTGCCGAGAAATAGACAAAACTGCAAAAAATACGTAAATTCAAAATATTTTTTGAATCGCAGAATATCATTTAGAACAAGTTTTTACCATAAAATTGGTTGTTAATTTCTTTTCACACGAGAAAATGAAAATGAAAATTTGCTATGAAAAGTCGCTAATACGACAATGCTGCGTAATTAGAACTTTTTTCAATTTTTCATAGTGAAATAATAATTTCTCGGCTTTTGTTATCAGAACCAAAAATATTTGCCATAAAGGTACCTACAAATTAAAAAAAGGTTTTTGAAATCCGACAATCCGTTCGTAAGATACGTCGTATTACAAAATAGTAGCTACCTATTACAGAAAAGGCTACCATTCTGAGATGGCCATCACGGTTTTTCATGCTGTACATACCTAGTCACAGGAATATGTGGCATAGCTTTCGTCTGGTTTGCAAAATTATGCCAAGTTTCTCTTTTTGGAGGTATGGCACACAGAGACTACTATGGTACTGAGCATTAAATATAATACATTCATAACTAACAAAAATGATTGAAAACATGTGTAAATTCTACAGGTGCATATACAACTGCAGGCCAGTAGATAGTGCATTCAAATCCATATGGGTGGCTTATACGTTGCCCTTCATTCAAGGCCCCGTTACATGGACTATTGAAATGGATAGTGTAAGATACGAAAAAGAAAATCTGGCAGTTCGATCATTCCAGCCCGACACAGCCAGCAGAGTTTTTGTTTCAAAGCCTGAAGTTTTTCAAGTCGGCGATTTCCGCAAGAACAATACCATTTATTTAAGCGTTTCACGTAAGTTTTACTCATGAACTATTGACATAAGTATGAGATAGTCTCATTCCACCAAGTTTAGGAACTTACCTATATTATTATAGTTTTTACTTCCTCGTAACCGAAAATAGAAAATCTGTATATTATGATTGTAGGAGTCTGAAAAAATTGGTGGCCTCTGCAATACAAATTTTCATTTTTTTACCTTCTTTATTGGTTCCGTAAAATTACATACATCCTACTTAAGAATTAGAAAGCTGGAACTTTACTTACTAATTATTGATCAAATAATATTTGTTCAAAGAAAAAACTTCAGTTCATAGAAGAAATTTGTAGGTACGTAGAACATAAAAGAATAGTAGGTACGTAGCCGATCTCCTTGTTCGCGGTTTTCCCGGGCGTATCAAAGGGATGTTTGGGGCGGGCTGAAATTAGTGTGGACGAGGTCAATGTTGCACCTCACCATACATCCTCACATACATCCATCGCCCTGTTTCCACACCCTTCCCATGGTTCTGTATTTTATCAGTTCGTGCTTCGTGTTTTTGTTTCAACGTGGTATGAAAAGATATGAGGTTTGTTCCAGCGTTCATGTACTAGGGGAAAACACCCAGTTTTCGGCACACCCCCCCCCCCCCCCCCTCCCAAAGTTCGGCACCCCTCAGCGGTTTTTATGAGAGAACAAGCTTCCTGAATTTTCTAGAACCTAAAGAATGTGCACATTTGATGCAGAAACCCCTATAGCCCATGCCCACCCATACAGCACAGGTTTCAAAATCGTGGTTAAAACAAGAGAAGATGGTAAATCAGTTCCCCCGCTGGGGATCCTAGAAGTAAGTGAATGTTTTTGGTTAGGAATGTCGTATTTATAGTTCGCATTTTATGAGTTGAAATATTATTTATCCTATGTTTTCAAGTTTTTGTGTAAAAATATGTAATTTTCACTTCGTTCAAAAAATGTAAGAGTCCAAAATAATCAATTTTGAGCTAATTAATGGGGTTCCAAAAATTGGTTCTTAAAATCTTTGGTAATTCAGTTGTCGGCACCCCCTCGGGCCGAAATATGGATCCCCTTTGACAAATGTTCGGGACCCTAGGAGTACTTTCAATTTTTTACATTTATTTTTGAATGGAATGCACCCATGTTTTTGCACATAATGTGGCCTCCGAGCCTACCTATTGGGTTCAAAAGGCATTGTTTTCTCTGTCGGGCGATGACAATTTTCTTCTCCGAAATTAAAACTTTCACTTTTTTTACTTTTTCAGAACATGCTGTACCACTCTCGTTTTGTCTGTCTGTGTCTGAGCGTCTGTCCGTGTGTTCGTAAATCGTAACAACACGACATAACCTCTAAAGTTTTCGTTGGATTTTGATGAAATTTTGAGTGAATGTTCAGGTTTAGCTGTGGACGTTTCCCTTTAAAGTTCATCATTCACAAACTAATTACTCACTCTGCGCAAGAGAAGTCCATTAAGCATCATTTGGTCTCGTCCTAGATCATGCTCATATTCAGACGGGAAAAAACGATTCATCTAATCATCTCATATCGACTTCAACACGATCAAATCATTAATAGAGGAGCATGTGGTACAGGCGAAACTCGCCGAGTGGTAAAGAATGGCTTCGGTCATTTTCGCCTCCTCCTCCCCTTTCCCCGAATTTGAAGTTTGTACCTACCTAGTTTGTCTACAGGACGTATCGCGCCGTGTCGGTATTATAGTCCAAGAGCCCGTGACAAAAATCATCAGTTACTTGACCCCAAATTCCAACGTACTTTAAGAATAGTATAGGCACAACCTAGTAGAGAGTAAATATCATCCACTCTGCCAACTCTTAACAGCTCGTATTAACCTGTGGAATTGATCCAAAATTGAGCCCAAACCCGCAAAATCAAGTTATGTGACCCAGATTGATTCTTGCGTCTTCTCAAACTAGGTGTTTTGGGGGTAGGTACAAAAAACCTACTTTGCCATTCATACCAAGTCGGTACTTAATTCGGTAGTTATTAATGTAGTACTAATTTTTTCAAGGCTTGGTATTCCCCATCATTATTAGCTCGATCAAGTATCTTCAAAAGAAACGGATCTTGAAGTTCTATTCCGAAGATAAGAGTGACGTGGTCTTCTTCGTCGTCTTCTACCAATAGGTCGCTCTTCTTTGGAATGTTTACTGGAGCACGTAGTAAACTACATGGGGTTTCCGTCGCTTCCATTCCATTGCGAAGTTGTTTCCAATCAGTTTCTCTTTTAACCGTTGCAAACGCTTATTTTGAATTTCGTCCATAGTTTGTGCATTCAAGATCGGCCACAGACGTTCATGATCACTGAAGATGATAAAGGAGGAAAGGCCCTGCATTTTGGACTGCCAGGGTTATTTATCCCCAACATCTCTATCTCGATCATTGCCTATCTTCTTTCAATTTCTGATAAGAATCGTGAACCACATTGTATGAGTTTCCACGCCCCCTCATGTTCTTGTAATAAAACGTATCCGTCGTTATTTGTACAAGAAGCATCAACGTGTATTGACCGTATTTCTGGACAACTCAAAATGGGCAAAAACAGGTGGTTGAACAAACTTTTTTTTTTTTTTTTTTTTTTTTTTTTTTTCCACATAGATGTCTTTTGGCTGGGGATCAAGGAATTTTTTTTTCTCCACACAAAATGCAACGCTCCGGCACTTTAGATTATTAAGAACTCGAAAAGTGAAGGCTAGGAAGAAATCAATGCAATGTACTTCTTTCCCAACATCCCAACAGAGTGGAAAGTAATGTCCGTTTTTACGTTCCCAACATCCCAATAGAGTGGAAAGTAATGTCCATTTTTACTTTCCCAACATCCCAACAGAGTGTAAAGTAATGTCTACCACTTTGAAATATCCATGATCTGTTGTTTTTCCCCTCAAGGGAGAAATTTATATATGGGTCATTCTCACAGAAAAGGGTACTTTCCTCGTACTTAGGTTTTGCTAATTATCTCACTAGGTCTTTTTTCGAATGCCTGGTTATGCTTTGCGTCCCAGTTGAACTCATTTTTTATTCTCAGCAAATCCCTTAGTGGTCCTGCAGCTGCACATATATAGGAGATTTGTTTGATATTTCTTGTTACTTGCTACTCTAAGCCATTATCCTCGCCTAAGGGCATTGTTTTGCTATCAAAGCCATGTATTATTGATGAAGCAATTTTTTCATCACATAGACATTTTGACATTTTATGTCTTTACTTTGGCACATAAACGAAAAAAGCGTTAAAAAAAAATGCGTTAAATAAAAGCGTTAAGTTTGGTTTTCTGATGATTTCCGCTTACAACCGAGTCGTTGCTAGGGAAATGGTACTTCGTCGTTTTTCATCCCACAAAATTCGTTGACCATTCGTTCGAAGGCTCTCGATTTATCCAACCTTATTATGTTAACTACTGCGAAGTGCGTGGCCAACAAGCTGAGTTATGAGCATGGGTATTGTAGTGGATTTGCATATTATGTTCGACTGGGAGTCGGGAGACCCAGTGGTATGTCATGGAAAGTACCGATGTTTTGGTTATGCGGGTTGTACCCTTGGTCGTATCCCGACGGAAGGTGTGAAAAAGTACTTTTATCCATTTTTGTGTTATCAAAATTTCCCAGATAGTGCGTAGCCGGATCGTAAGATCTGTCTGTCTCAACCCGGGCTTCTCGTGGTCGTTCGATAGGATATTCCCGTATTGGGGAATGTTCTGGTCTCAACTCTATATTATGATAATGAGTTGAGGTAGATGGTTTGGGGTACTGAAAAGTACCTTTATGTTCATGCGACGGGTGTATAATAGGAGTGAATAAAACACTCGTATCGGCCGTATGTTCGACAGAAAGTCGCGTAGAAATTTCTGTTTTTGTCAGGAAATCTTCGTTATTTCTTTCAGAGAAAGATTGATTTTGATATACTTGGTCAGACCGTGTCTCAGGTTGTTGAACATGAATCACATCCTTCACGGAGTCGATTGAGAGGTCCTCCAGCAACTCAGAGTGGCTGGGGCGCGAGCGATCTCGCGCCGGATCACGGGAGATTGGAATGCGAGAGCGGGAGCTCACGTGACTGTTTCCCGCCTGTTCTGTCTCGGGGTGCGGGCTCCCGACAGCACTAGGATCAGGCACCCAGTTGAGGGGGTGGAAAGACGGAGATCGTTCCATTTTTTTGGAAACTCCTTGAAATATTTGGTTCTGTAAAAGAACTTGGAATTTCTCGAGGACTCGCTTGCCGTGTTGGCAGGGTCCGTCGAGGTGCTCTTATAAGACCAGTCGTAACGTGGGGGACTCGCTTTGCAATATTTTTGCTCGTCTGAATATCAGCAAGGGTCCTCCCAACTAGCTCTCAGAAGAGCTCCCTTAAGCGGTTGATCGATTCGTATGAGAATTTCGATTAACCGGCGGCCCCCAGCGGACGATCAAGTGACTAGTTCAGCTTGATCCAGGTGAACCGGCTAAGGTATCCCAGCGGACGCCCAGACAGAATAAAAATACCTTTCTGAACCGGCAGGTACCCTGACTGAAGAACGCTGGTAGTGAGTAATACTGAAAAGTACTGAGCTCGAAGCTACCAGGGACTTGTGACGAGAGAGAGTGCCTTGAAGTGTGTAGAATCCCCTTCGAGGAGAGGAGAATCATCAACTGCAGGGCAAATGCGAGATCGGATCGTGTATAAACTTCGTCGTTGAGAAGAGAAGAGTCGTCAGATCCGTGTCGTGAATAGTAATGAAGCCACCGGGCCTTCTCAACCCGTATTTATATGCGGAGGCTGTGTCTGATTGGCCGGAACTATTGGCCACCTAACGGTTAGTTCTCGAGATGCTGTCACAGCATCCCAGCATCCGATTTGCTCGGTCGCGCTCGGTGGGCGGAGAGTGAAACATGATCTTCTGCCCATCTCTTCATAGAGCGTGTCGGATTTAGGTTTGTCCTTGATCGTGTTAAAGGTCATTAATGCGTAATATTTTTGATTAATCCTCTGTTGTGAGAAAGGTGAATCCTCTGCGTGCCATTTTTGCCGGTTTATCGAGCCTCTCGTATGTAGCGAGTGTTTAGCTTGATATGTATTGGCTTTTGGCGAAATTATCTCTTCTGTGATTATGCATTTCTCATAATCTTTCTGACGATTTACTTGATTTCGTTTGGACGTAGCCTGACATCTTTTGTATATAGTTCTATCGTGAGAACTTATTTTTGGTAGCCCTGAAAAGGGCTGGTTAAGTTTTGTGGTTAATTCACCACAGGTATATGAATAATTGTTTACACACAGGTGATCATTCTCAATAATTGATATTGTGAACATGATTGCTACCGCTTGTTAATTTCTGATGATTTCATTGAGCTGGTGTTTCGATGATTTGATTCATAGCAGGTGATCCGAATATTGCGAGAATAGTTTGATTTGTGAAGCGGTGGTTAAATCATTTTAATAGGTAATTTCTATACTTTACACTTTAGGAAGCTGTAATTTCGTGTGTAGCCTCTTTAGGACATTTACTTGACAATGCCCAGGGTCCGGATCAGCTGAGTGGCTCTTAGAGCTTGCATACGTGTATGCAACACCTACGAGTCTGCAACTAAAGACATAAAATGTCCCAATGTGTTGCAGACTCGTATGCAAGCGTTTCTGATTTTAAAGTAATTCTAAAGAGCACTCCATGGGATTTTTTTTTTTTTTTTTAAGCCACTGAGGCCGTAATGGCCTATTGTAGCTGGACAAGGAGCCGTACCTCCTCCCCATCCCAGACACTAGGTCTGCCCGATACCGACAGCCCTGCCAAACCAAGCACTATCTGCCGGGTTCCGGCACTCCTACCAGCCCTCAGGCACTGTCTGGGCCCGAGTGCTCCACCCTCGGTAAGTTACTGAGTCGCAGCCCCAGTCTGGCTTGGCGCCATATCGCCAATGCCAGCCACAGCTGGGAAGTCAATCCTTCCCCACCACGTTTTGGCAAAAGCGAGGAGAGTCTTAATCTCCCCCATCTTAATGTCTTGGGGATCGATGGAGGTTCTGCCCCAATTCAAGAAGCGATTTTTTGCCAACATAGGGCAATGGCAGACCACATGACTCGCCGTCTCGTCTTCTGCCCCACAGAAGCGGCAGAGAGTGGAGTCTGATTTGCCCATTTTATGGAGATGGTATCTAAGTGGGCAGTGCCCAGTTAAGAGCCCCACAACCATACGTATCTCCCTTCTCCCCAGGCTGAGCAGCTCCTTAGCTCTCTTCCTAGAGAAGTGAATAAATTGTTTCGCCTGCCTCAGGCCCTTGACCTGAAGCCAGTGGGCAGTCCTCTTCTTACTCTCCCATTTGGTGAGCTCTCCGAGGAGAAAACTCTCCGTAGTGGCCAGAAAAGGTTCTGGGCCCACAGGGAGAGAAGCCGCTCCCTTCCTAGCAAGAGCGTCAGCTTGTTCATTCCCCTCCACCCCCTGGTGCCCTGGGCACCACAGCAAGGTAACCTTATTGTTCCTGGCAAGGGTCTTGAGGTTAGTCAAGCATTCCCACACCAGCTTCGACAAAATAGTGAAAGAAGCTAGTGCCTTCAAGGCTGCTTGACTATCTGATAAAATGTAGATTTTTGCTCCATTCACTTGACGACTCACCAGTCTGTCAGCGCAGGAGCTTATGGCATATATTTCTGCCTGGAAAATGGTGGCGACTGTTCCCAGAGATTCTGAAATCTCCGTTCGTGGGCCGAAGATACCCGATCCAGCCCCACCATTCATGACCGAGCCATCTGTATAGAACACTATAGCCCCACGTTCGGATTGGGGCCTCCCTTCTGACCAAATTGATCTATCATGAATGAAGACCTTGAAGGGGAGATCAAAGTTCCGTGTCTCCGCCATGTAATCGGAAACACTGAGTGCTGACTCATCCACTGCAACCTCCTTCAAGGTGGCATGGTGAGTACGCCCAGATTCTAGCTTTAAAAAGCCATTCCTCCACAGCCTCACTCCCTGCAGGAAGGCAACCCTCCTCACATGGATGTGCAGGGGAGGAAGGTCCAGAAGGACCTCCAGTGCAGCTGTAGGACTCGTGTGCATGGAGCCTGCAACCCCAATGCACGCCATCCTTTGCAGCCTTGCTAGCTGACTCACAGCCGTTGCCTGGCTGACCTTTGTCCACCAGACAAGGGCCCCGTAGGTCAGCATCGGTCTGACCACAGTGGTATATAACCACATGGTCATCTTTGGGCTCAAGCCCCATCTCTTCCCTAACATGCGTCGGCCCGACGCCATAACAAAGATGGCCCTGTCCATGGCCCTCTTAATGTGAGGCGTCCAGGTTAACTTCTGATCAAAGGTGACTCCCAGGTATCTGGCCTTGGTGCAGAAGGGAAGTTGCCTGCCTCCCAGACAGACCACCTGCATGTCAACCTTTCGTCTTCTGGTGAACGGAAGAAGAGTCACTTTATCAGGGTTCACATATAGCCCCTCCTCCGTGCACCATTGATGTACGACATCCAACGCCATCTGCATACGTTCGCGGACTGTCTCCTCGAACTTGCCCCTGACAATGACCACAATGTCGTCAGCATATCCTACTACCTCAAAGCCCTTGTCTTTGAGTTTTTGTAGGAGGCTATCTACCACGAGTAGCCATAACAGAGGGGAGAGCTCGCCGCCCTGCGGACATCCCCTACTTGGAAGGGGGCTGACGATTGCTTCCCCCAGCTCCGAGGATACAACCCTGCCCTTCAGCATGGTGTGTATCCATTTGGTGATCTGCGGATCGACATCTCGATCCTCTGCTGCCTTAATGATGGAGTCATATGACGTATTGTCAAATGCTCCACCTATATCCATAAAGCAGCAGAGAGCTACTTCTTTGGCCTCCAGACTCCTGTCAATCAACACTGTTAATTCATTCAGAGCAGTCTCAGTGGATTTCCCCCTCTGATACGCGTGTTGTGCCGCCTGGAGTGGTATCTGGGTTAATTGCTCTTCCCTGATCACAAGGTTCACAATCTTCTCCATGGTTTTCAATAGGAAGGACATGAGACTGATGGGGCGGTAGGTCACACCCAATGATGAGATGCAGCCGTTGTCTCTGGCAGTGCGTCACTAGCTGCCGCACCATCACCGGAGGGGGCTCGTCCTCATCCCCTGGAAAGTAGGCTGAGGCGACAACACATCTTCCTCCGTTGCTGTCCTCAAGCAGTATAGTCGTGAGGTCTCTGGAACAGAACTCAGGCATGATCAAAAACTTGACTTGGCTATTTACTAGAATGGCCGATCTTGGCCTATCCTTGCCACGGTGGAAAATTACCTTTCTGTTCTGTGCAGATAGTCCCATCACATTGCCCTCAGTGGCCCACGGCTCCTGTATAAGGGCAATGTGGTGGTCTTCCGATGTGAACTTGTGGCTCAGGACCGCCGATGCGCCCCTTGCCCTGTGCAAGTTCACTTGAAGAAATTTTAAATGTGTATTATTCTTTTTTTTTTTTTTCTTTTTTTTTTTAATCAAGAGTGGTGGGAGGCACTACTTTTTCTTTTGCCTCCCCCACTGCCTCTTGGGCGTAAATGGGGGGCGTTCCCCCTTCCCCCTACGGCCCGACGCCAGTGGAGGGCGGAACCCCTTATTGCCGGAGCCCCCCCCCCCTCCCGTCGTCCTTCAGGGAAATTTTGAGGCCCTGCCGGCCTCCGCACTCCTCCTGAAGTGCCAGGACCCCCTCCCTCTCCGGCTGCACCGGCGCCTGTCGGCACCATCCCAACCGGATCCGGTAGGAGGCGGAATGGGCCCGATTGCCCCGGTGGAGGGCCCTGCGCCCCCACCTTGGACGCAGGCTCCCCTTCTCCTCCCCTAGCGGGCGTCCCGAGCATACCCACCCAGCACCGCCTGGGGCACGGCTCCCGCCGGAGGTACCGCTGCCTCCGTCTCAGGAAGCCCTCCCTGGGAAGCCACTGCCTGTGCCGAAGACCCCGGAGGCGCCCTCTTGACCCTAATCGTCCCATGCCCCAAGCGGACATGGACACCAGGGTTCCCCTCCAGAGTCTTCGCGGACTCCTCGTCCACAATCAGATTTAACAGGACGTCAGGTCACCGTGTCGTCATCCGCACAAATCAAACTCAACCAACCCCTCCGGTAGCTGGCTGAGAGAAAGGCGGGTTTTGGCCCGTCGAGTGGCAGACCCCTGATCCCTTGAATAATGGAGTCCTGGATCAAGTTCATCTGCTCACTCGTCAGTAGGAAGCTGGGGAATTCACGATGGAGAATCCCCACCCTCCTACCGGTCAGGGTTTGGGAAAAGGATTTCTGTGCCCCCTGCCCGACTGCTGGACCACCCGTCGAGGACGAATTCCCCGGGGGATGGTCCACCTTACGCCTCTTCACGTCCTCCAGAGTCGTGCCCCCAGAGGAACGAGGGCGCTTATTATTGTCAGGCTCGCGCGGCACAGAGTTTGCCACTGCAAGCCTGGCAGCCACTGGTGCCATCCCTTCTGCAACCAAGCGGTTGAATCGTTTCCTCTGGCCTGTGGTGAACCTAATTCTACCCTCAAGCCCAGAGGATTGATCCTGAGAAGGGGTTTCTTGGCTTACGCCCATCCCCTCCCCCAGAGGCCTATTGCCTCCGTCAGTCACCGACTCAGAGGGCACTTGCTGCACTATGCGTCGGGCATCCTCTATCCCAATTCCTTGGGATAGAAGTTTTTTTAGGTGCTTCTTCTGCCTGCTGTTCAAGGCCACCCAGCCCGCAGGACGAACAGCACCAGCAGATGGCACCTGCTCCTTGTGTGAGGCACTAGCTGAGCCCGCCTCCGACAACACACCCACCCCTGCCTCTTCCTGCCCCTGCATCTCATGCGAGACTAGTGCAGGGGCAGATGGCTGGGTGGACATGTCGGAAGGCTGTTGGCATGCAGCACCTGCCTCCACCTCCATAGCCTCTAAGTTCATACTGACGGCTCTAAAGTCGTCAGTAATGCTCAATGGGGAGGCCCTAGCGGCCTCGCCACCGGTTTGCGAGTCTTGCGACTCTTCCTGGTGAGAGAGGGGTGAGCTCAGCCACAGCTCATCCTCGGACTCCAGGCTGGGGAATTTAATTTGAAATATTTTTTTATCATCCATAGAGGTTTGATAAAACGCCGGCAAAACAGTCACCCCCCGCAGAGCCGGGTTACGGGGGGAAGGCTACTACTACTGGGGGTCGCCTGGTACCCAGAGCCTGCATACTAACGACCAGACTTCCCTCTGGCCACGCATCCCTCGGCGTACGCTACGTTCCACCTTGGATTGGGGGTTGTCGTTCGGTCAAGAGAAGAGCTAGGGGCTTTTACGCCCACCCTCCTCCAGTCCGGGGGGCACCGCGCGGAGGCGACAACCATCACCCCCCACTCCATGGGATGCCCATGGATGTTATAGTCACGTTTTTGCCATAAACTATATTTCAACTTGTACAAGTCATTTTCACCACTACTACAGTATTGTCTGATCATAGTCATGAATATAACTCAATCTTTCTCCTTGCTTACGTCTTATGTCGAAAGTCCTGTTTTCTTTGGCATACTGACAAATAGTCATTTTTATCAATAACCTTAAATCTTGAGTCATTTTGAATTCTAACATTATGTATAAACATCATAGTAATTTGTCAACCTCGTAGATTTTATTGCAGTATCGAATTAGAGTCACTAATCTCATTTGTAGTCACGAAGTGACACTTTTCACTTGCCACGTTAAAAGTATTCAATAAATGTCCATTCTAAAATCAGTTCATGCTTATTGAAGACTACCCTGACTTCCTTCTTGGTTTAGCCACATAGTGAACTTGAGCAGTCACTTGTGTCTGGTGATAGACACTTTTTGGTTCTAACACATTCATAGTATTGGCAATTTACCTTCTGTAATTTGTAAAGTATCAGAAACACAGCATAAGAGTCTCCAACTCGCGGCTTACTCGGAGTTATCCAATAGCCACGAACTTGGTGCATAAGTCATGAGGACTGTGTAGAACTTCCGTGAGATCTTCCTAATCGCCCCCGTAAGTGAACATATTCTCATTGTTACGCATACCTTGACTTTTCCATGTATTTCTTCAAGCCAAACTTTTCACCAGCCACGAGGGTCACGAAATCATAGTCATTCACCCCCCCCCCCCCCCCCCCCCACCACCACCCCAATTCAACTTCGTAACCTCCAACATTACCAACATTTCTAGTTTGACAGGAACTCAGGAACTACTATGTCTTATTTATAACAACGTGCCTTCCGGTTGACACAGTAGTCATGGTGAGCTGAAGACAGTCATTGCTGAAAATTCGTCTCACTTTCACCCATGGTTACATATAAGTTCCGGGTAGGTTTGTTCAGGTGTTCCCATTGTAGTCCGCCCCTCAAGCAGCTATTTTGCGGCCAGACTGCCCCCACCCTCAGTCGTAGTATCTTTCTGCAATATAGTGACTGCCCGGTAACAAAACCTCTAGTCATACTAATTCCATGCCTAGTCTTCCCTTCACTTTAACTTCATCTCTTTTCCTTGAACCTGCTTACACCTTTTTGTAATAAATTGCAGCGTTTTTTTCTCTTTTGTTTCTAAGAGCTAGGCAACTGGAGTTGCATAATGATTCAGTTTAGCGAATTACATCCTCCAATGGGGCTCCAAACATGAGAAGCTCGAGGTAAAACGCAGTACATAAACAAGGACCTTCATGTCATGTCATCCACCATGGCCCTTAGTTCCTTCACCCCCAGCACTCCAAGCGGTAGAGCTTGTTAGTTAGGAGCCCCATTGAAGGAACATCCATTTCAAGTCGAACTACTGTATTATCTGTGATTCATGATTGAGGGGGGGGGGGGGGGGATCTACCCACCCTGCCCCCCCCCCCCCTCCCCCCTCGAAATACACCACTACTAATCAATGATGCCTACAAGCCCTAAGAATATAAACGTAAATCCTCCCCCAGATCACTTTAATTCCATTGTCGCAGAACGAGACATTCAAGAATCAACCATAACTGGTATGCTTATTCCTTAAACGGACTGAGGTGTCTTCTTCCATTGAAAGCTGTAACAACTGGGTGATTGTAAATAATACCTAGTTTCCAAACAAATTATATTTCATTTGATGGAGTTATTCAAAAAATGTAAGTATCAAATTATATAAATTGAAACTTTTAATTTTACAGATGGTCCTTTACATGCTGAACTATCATCCGATGTCCTACACCTTAGAGTAATTCTCTCAATGTTCTACATCGTAAACGTTCTTGATGAAGATGGGAAACATTTCAGATTCGAGTATGAGGGATTTGAGGAAGATTTACCTTTATTGAAATACACAACAATAATGATTGACCAGCCCACTAACGGTAGGTACCAATGATTGAAGGTATCAACGTACCTTCCTATTCATCCATACAAATAGGACTGTAAGTAGTATGTATACAAAAGAGCAGGCGCTGGACGAACAGTGCTGTTTCCTCGACAGAAGCTTCATAAGAGCACTACGTTTACTAACCTACTGCAAAACAAAAGCAAACGAAATCAAAACTTGGTGTGGAACTAATGTTTATTTAATGGATGTTGGATGCTAATTCAAACGTGAACAAAATCGTTGCCAAGCCATGGAGTCCCCTTTTAAAATTGAATCAGACAGAAAGGTGGTTTCACTTTCTCAATTTCGAACTGCTTGTTTTGCCAAAGAATTTTCTAGACTATATTTTTTACTGTTAGTTAAACTACTTCGTTTTACATGCTTGGAAAGAACTAATCGACATGTGAGTGGCTTTTCAATGAGAGTGTGATGCGGAGACAAGGGTAGACCAATCAACACCTGAGTCGTATGATAGTACAACGCTAGAGTGTCGATCTCCTGGTCTTCTATACAGATCGGTTTGGAGGGATGCTACCAAATCAATCCAAGAATTACCGCGTCAGGAAAGCAAAGAAATTAATCAATCCAAATGTCCAAAATAACAGGAGACGGAGGCTGAGGCCAGTGCTGAGAGCGACGCACAATGGAAGAGAAACCGATTCTAGGTGGACAAAAGAATTTTATGAGTTATTCTTTTAGGAAACTTAGCGCTGATTCCGAATGCACCCCTTGTCCAAATACCTAAAATAGCATCTTCGACCCCACTAATAGATTTTTGATAATTTTTTCTTACATTTTGACTTTTGGAACTGACCACAATTTTTTTGTAGCTACCGACGAAAAGTTGTACAGGAATAGAATACAATTTATTTACATACCTAATATATGAACAGTTCGGATACAATAATTGTGGTGAGCACAATACTGAACATTTTCAGCGAATTTTCGTAGAAAATGAATTTATTGCAATGGCTCAGAAAATTCTAAAATAAAAATTTTGAAATATTTCTTCATACAAATCCGTTTGAAGCATTCTGAAACGATTCCTGAAGTTTGTGCTTTTTCATATATATATATATATATATATATATATATATATATATATATATATATATATATATATATATATATATATATATAATTTGACTTAGTTCTTGACCGCTATGTAAAGATGAAATTCGGTGTAGGGCTCTTGAGAGTCGGTCTTGGGGGAAAACGTTGGCATGGAAATCAGAGTATTTTTTTCCCCAAGACCGACTCTCAAGAGACCTACACCGAATTTCATCCTTATGTATATATATATATATATATATATATATATATATATATATATATATATATATATATATATATATATATATATAAATATAGGACTCACATCATTAAAAGAAGTATTTAAAATGTTATGAACCAATTTACACGTTCACAAGAGCAAAAATGGGACTGATTTCGACATGGCCATCCCTAACGAATATTGCATTGTCCGCAATGCAAGTAGGAAAATGTTGGCAAAATTTGTAAAATTAATGTGTGTAATTTAATGTCAAATTTCATGATAATAAAAATTTAATAACTCTAATAAAATTTAATTATCACAACAAAATTAAAAATTGATGATCTAATAAATGTAAATTGATGGGCAATGCAATTTTAATAAGCGTACCTAATTAGATTTAAATAATAGCTATTGGATTCAATGACTGTTGTGATTTTATAAGGAGGCGTGCTGGTTTACAAAAGAAAGTGGTTGATTAAGAAGCTTACCTAATAGGTATTTGGTTAAAATTTACAATTTGACCTATGGGTTATGGTGGTGGTGTCATTTCGTAACATACAATATTTTCTCAATATACAATAGTTACATCGAAATATTCAATCATTATGTTCATTTTAGTACAATCTTGCTTTTTTGAAGTCTTGCTGTATAATCCTCTTTAATATTCTTTCATTCGTATTATAATTCATAACTCATCGTAACCCAAATATGTAAACAAATAAATATTCAAAACACCATTTACATTATTCACTAGTTTCATTTGTGGATAAATTTAGTCAAAATAGATCATATATTTCAGAATTTACCCTCTCTTGAATTCCAAGGAAAAGAATTTTTTTATATGGTCAGTCATGCAGTTGGTACAAAACACAATTCTCTCATAATTCATTTACTAACTAAACAGCTTCCTAGATGATAGAATGCTTTTGTCAGAAGTGCTCTGGGAAAAACCCTGTAGAGAAAACAGCACAATTCTGGCTTTTGTAACTATCTGATTCAACCATAATCCCTACCAAATTTTATTTGACAGAAACTAGGTTTCACAAGAGGGGGCATGATCTTCCATTACTGACGTAGGATTTAATACCCTTACCTAATAAATCCATTTAGTTTTGACAAAATAAATTATTTGGGTTATTATATCAGAGTTAAAATGGAAAGCAACGACTGATCGAGCGTTGAAAGGAAAAGGGTCCAACTCAGGTATCAACGCACCGCTACGTCAAGTTGATTCATCTTGCAGTATATTGAAGGTGAAAGGAAACACTTTTACTTTCGGTTCCCATTCTTACTTTCGTTTCATATTATCACTTTCGCTTAGCTTAAGTAGAAATAAAATATAACTCACGACTTTAACAATTTTTGTATTTATTTAGTGGTTTAAGCCGCACCTCAACCATAAGGGTCATTAGCGGCATTGAAAAGGTGTCCAAAGGGACACTGCAAGTGGCACAATTCCAAGGGGGGCCATGCTACCCTCCACCCCAAATGGAGTGCCATCTCGGACTCCACTGGCGAATCGGAGGAGGATAAAATAAGGGGAACAGTGATGACCACTGTTAAGCCCCTGGAGCGGATAAAAAACCTCAGACTTTAACAAAAGATCAGTAGTAGGTACCTAATAGGCGGAGCAGACCAGCATTTTCAGGCTCAATTAATTTATATTTATTTTAATTAAGCTCCCTTAAACAAAACTTCTAAACATGATAAATTTTATGAAAATTCTTAAATGCATATTTTATTATTTAAAGAATGACAAAGTAAGGTAGGGTGAAATAAAGTAATATAGGGTAAGGTAATAAGGTATAAGATAAGGTAAGGTGACTGTCATTAAATAGATGAATTTTAAACTCATTTCTTTAGGTCCCAGTTGCGTTCTTTCGTGCGAAAGCAACGCGTCACTTCCCGCTCTGCCGCAGGACAATGTTTGCATATGCAACAAATGCATGCATGTGCAACAAATGCGTGCATGCGTTCTGTTATCGCCCTTGAAAAGCAGAGTCAACCAATACTGATGCTTGCTTAGGAAGTTCAATGTACACTGAACCCGGGATTTGTGTGACCTGGGATTTTACAAAATTGACTGCAGTCCTAAACTTTGTGGATCGGCCGACCTGCCTCTAAAACTGCTCATTCTGGCGTTACGTTTAATGTTGCTAACAGCACGAAAATACACAAACAGCGTCACTAGACCAGCGCAAAAGGCTGAGCATAAAGGAAATAGATTATCCATTGCTTCTCACTTTTCGTTCCAATGGACTTCCCTGAAATAATTTTCAGGTGCTCAATCATGCATGTGCGCTCATGAGAGTCCTTCACAAATTCATCGATTTAGAAGATAAAATAGCCATCTCTTCTCATCACCAATGACACAAAGCGTTCACTGTTCCGATGCAACTTCAATGCTTTCGTCCAAACAAGCGTACAAATTATTGTAACGGGTGTTCAGTATGAATTACGCATATGCATACCTATGCATACATTATGCATACCTAAGAAGGATACTATCCTTTTTTTTAAGCATTTCTCAAGTAATTTGGCAATTGAAAGTGTAAGACCAATGGGCCTGTAGTTAGTCCTTTCCATCCTATCACCTGCTTTATATAGTGGTATAGGTAACGATAGTTTTTGGAGTCGCGTTGGAAATTTACCCGACAAAAAAACAAGATTAAAAATAAATGCCAATGATGCACCAAGGAAAGGAGCCATTTTTTTCAGTATCAGGTTGCTCAATCCAGAATGGATAAAAGATAATCGTCTTTTAGGGTTTTGATGAAAGTTACAATTTCACATGGCAAAACAGGAGATAAGTACAAAGAATGGGCGGGGGATACATTCCTTGAGAATTTCTTATCAAATAGGTCGTCAGGAACGACACAAGCCGCCCCAACGCTTCCTGCTATGTTGTACCGTGAATATTTTAAATCTCCACGTCTCGCCACGTTGAATTTGCGCGGTGTGAGGTTGGCCTCTTTCCACTGCCTCGCATAGTCAGACTCCGCAAGCAACAGCTCCACCGATAACTATTCCGAAGACTGCTGTAATGGAATGAGTTCTTTGCAAACTGATACCGTTTGTTTTATTATTATTGTTTAAATGAACATCGAAAATCATATTCAGTTGGTAAATGGAGAATTTATTCTCCCAACACGTGGGAACTATTTTTTTCGCCTGAGAGCTGCTGCCGCCTTCAGGACTCCCGACACAACTGCCGTTTTCCTTTGTCTTTTCTCGTTCTGCGCTCTGCTTGCCGTACCATCTCTCAATTTTACGTTTTTATATAAAATCCTCCCGTATATTTGAAGGGTTTTAATAACCAGTTCAGTTCCGTAAGAATAAGTCTCTCTTACCGCTGTCTCCACGATCTTCCGACTTCAGAGAACCTCGAATTCTGTTGAAACAACTTCGCCTTTTGGCAGATCCGTCGAAGTCATCAAGGACCAAGACATTTGCCTGGTGGAAAACATTCTTCGGGGATAAGTCACCGCATCACCGCCCACGATAGTCTACTCTACATCGAGAATTCTACGTGAGGCGAATCAACTACCGTACCGGTATGTCCCGCAATTTAGACTTGATCAGACGTCAAAATACTTATGTGAGGACGTGCAAAGAATGAGCATATTTCGTTATTTTTATCAGTTTTAGGTACCTACCTAGCAGACTGGTTATCCCTTGGGTTTGGAAGCCTGCCGTCCGTCCTATCCTTCCTCACCTTCAGTTCTGACCTACTGCATAGTGTAACGTATATAATAGAATATATTGTCGAGTTTTTCCACTATCGTTGGAATTTAAGAAATCGTCCGAATTTAAGTAAGTGTCAGTGTTACACTTTACTACGAACTAGGGATTTTGTGATAACTTCCCGAATATTACCGTATATTATAACTTCGTATCTTTACCGTATTACCGCATTTGTTATACCTGTGACATTCCGATCCCTGAGCATTTCCTGTATATATATTTTGTTGTAAACAAGCAAATTTATTTTACTTCGTTTTAGCGGAATAAATTTCGCTACGAACAAGATTTAAGAGTTCATGTTGAATATTATATCCTTGGGTTCATCCCCACTCTTGAAGTTCAGTTTATTTTGTCACAGATATAATTAATGGCGCCCAACGTAAATCCAACGTAAATCCAACGTAAATCCAACATAAATACCAACGTAAACTAAGCATTTGATATACTATATTTTGAATCACCTTTGAGTAACTAACGTAGGTAACCATATATGTTGATCTTCGTATGTAGGTACCTATCCTTGTCTGTTAGATTTGAGTTCAAGTACCCACAAGCTAGTACTACCGATTACGATTTCAGAAATCAATCTTATTTATTTTAGTGAAGTTACGCTCACGTTTAGGTATATATAAATATAGATATACATTATTTATACCACATTTACAGTCCTATGAACTGTGTGGATAAGGACTTATAAGCCTACCTAGAATTTTCGTCCCAAGTAGCTTACCACTATGACAACTCCTCTTAGTCCTAGTGTTAACGAGTCGGTCAAAACCGAACAATATAAGCTCATTAGCGAACGTGAAGTTTTGTTTGCTTCACTTCAACAATTATTTGATAAATCAAAAAACCTTGGCTCTGCTAAAAGCATTCATGCCTTTTCTGCTTCATATGATAGACTTGGTGTCATCGAAACTAAGTTAGACCACCTGTCGGACCGTATTAGAACTTTTAATGCTGATTTATCCGAATCTTCTCAGAAATGGAGATTGGACATAACACAATTTTATTGTAATGCTATTGAAATGATAGATAATGCTCGTTCAAATTACGTAATCGCTAAGAAATCTCATGTAACCCCTGACCTACCTCAAAACTCAGGTTTACCTACTGGTGTTCCTAGTTCCCAACTTCCTAGAATTCCTCTACCTACCTTCTCAGGCAAAATCGAGGAATGGATGGAGTTCCATTCTCTTTTCCAGTCGCTGGTACATACTGAACCATCACTTGAGGGCAACGACGTAAAAAAGTTCCAATATTTGCGTTCTAGTCTGAAAGGTGATGCTTTTGCCGTTATCTCTAGTTTCCCTCTGAATGCTGAAAGCTACCCTTTAGCTTTAACCGCCTTAGAAGCTCGCTATCAAAATAGGCGTCGTCTAGCTTCGCACTTTATGAACAAAATTCTAGAATTCAAACCTCTTCACAACCCTACTCTTCCAGATTTTCAACGGTTCTTGAACGTCCATGAAAATAACTGGGCCTCTCTCAGTAAACTTCAAAATCTCGATATTCTCGATTTCATTAAATTGCAGTTGGCGCTTAACCACTTAGATCCGGCAACTCGGAAGTCTTTTGAAGAAAATTATACTTCAAACGCTATCCCTACTCATCAAAATTTAATCGAATTCATTACTGAACTCAGCCGCAGGGAGGAACTTCTTAAACCTGTAGTCACTAGTTCATCCCGTTCCAAGGAACAACATTCCCAGAACAGTTCAACTCTCAAGTCAGCAAATAATACTAAATTCCCTGATCAAGTGGGGATTTATCAAATTTCTCATAAAGATCCTTCGGATAAAACAAACAGTCCGAATCCTAGGATTGCTAAGACACCTTCCCAAAATTCACGTCCGGTTAGTCACAGTTCATCTAAAGAACCTGTTACCTCGGATAACAAAACACCGACTCAGCCCATACCCAGTACTTCTGGTGTGGTCTGTTGGAACTGTAGCAGCACTAAACATTTATATGTTTCTTGTCCGGAACCTAGAAGACGGTTCTGTTATCGTTGTGGGCACACGGGAGTGACCGTTAACTCATGTCCTACCTGTCACCCGGAAAACAACAATGGGAGTCGTTCCTAGTGGGCCGTCCGTCTCCCTCACGATATATTGGCCCTACTATTTCATCTACCGAATTATCTACTACTACCGTTTCGTCTCTTCATTCTACCGTTTCGTCTCGTCTTTCGTCTCTACCTTCTACCGTCCTACCGTCTATATCTCATGTTCCATCTCTACGTCAAAAAGAGATTGTTCAATTATCGTCTATATTTCCGAGTGGACAACTGAGTCACTCAACATGTTTACCGACTTGTTCACTGAATACTGATCCCGCTTCCTCTGATCTGTGGGTATTACCCATAAACTTTCAGTTATTAAATGGTAATTCACCTGACTTAGTTACAGTCTGCGTTCCAGCGCTTTATGACTCTGGTGCATCCTTATCGTTCATCGGAGATAAAGGTCTTCGAACATTAGGACTTCTACCAAAGAATCCTAAATCTGAGGCTACCTTGAGTAATTCTCATATGCGTCCTATTTTAGCTCAGATGGCAGATGGATCTCTAACCACCATATTTAAATCATACCCAATGAAATTTCTACTTGGACCCCGACTGTTAGAATTTGAATTTTATTATCTTAGTTCTTTATCTTTTCCAGTGCTCTTGGGGTTAGATTTTATTAAATACTCTGGCATTGGAACTGACCCTCGTGACAATTCTTGGTATTTTTGCGATTTTCCGCATCAGAAATTTCGTTTCCCGTCATCACAATTCTACAGTTCATATGTGAACCCAGTGTCAGTAGTCAACTGTTGTGGCATCAAGAAACTTACCGATCCTCAACGTGAAGTTTTGGACCAGATAGTTGAACAAGGGCTCTCTGACCTTGAGAAAGCTCCAGGACTAACTTCTAGGATTTCGCATCGAATTGATGTGGGTTCTGCCGAACCAATAAAACAAAGATCTTACAACTACTCTCCAAAAGTCTTAGAGGCAATGTACAAAGAGCTTGATAGTATGCTAGAGTCTGGGATAGTTGAAGCAAGTAATTCCCCTTGGAGTTCCCCAGTTGTGATGGTGCGCAAGGGCGATTCTTATAGGTTCTGTATCGACTTCCGCCGAGTGAACTCAATCACCAAAAAAGACTCGTATCCAATGCCGAATTTGAATACGTTACTCGACAGTCTCCGACAAGCTGCATATCTATCTAAACTAGATCTCAAACAAGCTTTCTTACAAGTACCTCTGGCTGACGAGGAAAGCCGTGATATAACGTCCTTTGTTGTGCCTGGACGAGGTTTGTTCCGATTTCGTACTATGCCGTTTGGATTATGCAATTCTCCCAGTACCTTTCAACGCCTGGCGGATTCCATATTCTTGGATTTGTATCCCCAAGTGGTTGTGTTTCTAGATGACATTCTTTTATGTACATCTGACTTTCATGAACATTGTACTCTTCTGAAGGAAGTTTTTCGTCGTCTCAAGGAATCAGGACTTCGCCTTAATCCGGAAAAATGTGAGTTCGGCTGCAAGGAAGTTCAATATTTGGGTTACAGGGTAAACTTTGATGGAATCAGCGTGGATCCCGAAAAGGTTGAAGCGGTCACTTCATACCCAGCCCCAACAAACGTCACTGAGCTCCGTAGATTCCTGGGAATGTCTGGTTGGTACCGCCGATTTATACCTGATTTCTCGTCAATAGTGGCCCCACTGACCTCTTTATTGGCCAAGAGGAAAACTTGGTTATGGTCTGAGGAGCAGTCCACTGCATTTGATTCTCTCAAGGCTGCTCTCACTTCAGCTCCTGTTTTGGCAAGGCCAAATTTTGAGTTACCTTTCATTTTGCAAACTGATGCCAGCCACTGTGGTATTGGTGCCGCACTTGTTCAATTGCATGATGGCAATGAGCGAGTCATTAGTTACAGTTCACGAACACTGTCATCCGCCGAACGCAATTATAGCGTTACTGAAAAGGAATGCTTGGCAGTAATTTTTGGTATTGAGAAAAATAGACAGTATCTTGAGGGAAGTGAATTCACAGTTATCACCGACCATTCTTGTTTGAAGTGGCTGCTGGAGTTGAAAAACCCAACAGGCCGGTTAGCAAGATGGACCGGAAGGGAAAGCTAAATTGCGTAGCCGATGCTCTCTCTAGGATACCTTCTCAAACCAGTGTCGCTGTCATTTCTTCTACCGTTATTCCTGATAATTCTCCTACTTCAGCTCCTATTACCAAACCAATTAAGGATGATTGGTACATACAGAAAATGTACGGGGTAAGAAACAATCCTGAAAACCATCCGGAGTGGAAGATACAGGACAATCAATTATATTATTATCGCAAGTCGTTTCTTAAGGGGGAACTTGAAGACCCTAGTGAGGACTGGAAACTAGTCGTTCCATGGAATATGCGATCCCGAATTTTGGCCGAATGCCATGACGTCCCGCAGTCTGGACACCTGGGGGTGGCAAAAACACACTGGCGTGTTGGTAGACTTTATTACTGGCCAGGAATGTTTCAAGACATTGTCCGATATCTAAAAAAATGTGATATATGTCAACGTGTAAAGCCGTCCAACACCGCTCCTAGAGGTTTAATGTACCCACGTTACCTTACGACCCCTTGGAAAACGGTCTCTGCCGATATTATGGGTCCCTTTCCTCGAAGTTCTTTAGGGAACAAATACTTATTGGTTTTCGAAGATGTCTTTACTAAGTGGGTCGAGCTGGTGCCCATTCGAAGTGCTACGTCTTCTATCATTCTTGCTAAGTTTAGAGCAACTATATTAAATCGCTTCGGTACCCCTTCCGTATTAATTACCGATAACGCCTCAAATTTTGTTAGTTCCGCTGTACGTTCCCTGGCTCAGGCATGTAATATCCAGCATCGTACCACACCTCTGTATCATTGCCAAGCCAACCCTACTGAGCGTGCCAACCGTAATATTCGTCAACTCATACGTTCCTACATTGATCAATCCCGTCACACCCAATGGGATTCATATATAGGCGAAATCCAGTTCGCTCTGAATAGCGTTGTGCACGGCTCCACAAAATATTCCCCTGCATTTTTAAATTATGGCCGTGAGCTGAAACCTTTACATCTGTTCCGTTCCAGCACTCACAACATCGAAACTCGTTCTGAGGATTTCAACCCAGATGAATGGGCACTGCGTATGAAGAAATTGGAGGAAATCTATCACCTTGTGGAAAATAATCTCCTGAAGTCAAGTACAGATCAGTGTCGTCGATACAACTTACGCCGAAGACCAGATAAATTTCGTGTTGGTGACAAGGTTCTGCGTTCGACCCACAACCTTTCTTCAGCTGAAGACCAGACCGGTCGGCAGCCAAATTCTGCCATAAATATGAGGGTCCCTTCACAGTTCTTTCAGTAAGCCCTGGAGGTACCTGCAAACTCCAGGATTCTCAAGGCAAAGATGCTGGTCTCTGGCACCCAGCGAAATTAAAACCCTACATCGGCACCTCAACCGCTGGTGGGGATTCTGTACCGTGAATATTTTAAATCTCCCGCCACGTTGAATTTGCGCGGTGTGAGGTTGGCCTCTTTCCACTGCCTCGCATAGTCAGACTCCGCAAGCAACAGCTCCACCGATAACTATTCCGAAGACTGCTGTAATGGAATGAGTTCTTTGCAAACTGATACCGTTTGTTTTATTATTATTGTTTAAATGAACATCGAAAATCATATTCAGTTGGTAAATGGAGAATTTATTCTCCCAACACGTGGGAACTATTTTTTTCGCCTGAGAGCTGCTGCCGCCTTCAGGACTCCCGACACAACTGCCGTTTTCCTTTGTCTTTTCTCGTTCTGCGCTCTGCTTGCCGTACCATCTCTCAATTTTACGTTTTTATATAAAATCCTCCCGTATATTTGAAGGGTTTTAATAACCAGTTCAGTTCCGTAAGAATAAGTCTCTCTTACCGCTGTCTCCACGATCTTCCGACTTCAGAGAACCTCGAATTCTGTTGAAACAACTTCGCCTTTTGGCAGATCCGTCGAAGTCATCAAGGACCAAGACATTTGCCTGGTGGAAAACATTCTTCGGGGATAAGTCACCGCATCACCGCCCACGATAGTCTACTCTACATCGAGAATTCTACGTGAGGCGAATCAACTACCGTACCGGTATGTCCCGCAATTTAGACTTGATCAGACGTCAAAATACTTATGTGAGGACGTGCAAAGAATGAGCATATTTCGTTATTTTTATCAGTTTTAGGTACCTACCTAGCAGACTGGTTATCCCTTGGGTTTGGAAGCCTGCCGTCCGTCCTATCCTTCCTCACCTTCAGTTCTGACCTACTGCATAGTGTAACGTATATAATAGAATATATTGTCGAGTTTTTCCACTATCGTTGGAATTTAAGAAATCGTCCGAATTTAAGTAAGTGTCAGTGTTACACTTTACTACGAACTAGGGATTTTGTGATAACTTCCCGAATATTACCGTATATTATAACTTCGTATCTTTACCGTATTACCGCATTTGTTATACCTGTGACATTCCGATCCCTGAGCATTTCCTGTATATATATTTTGTTGTAAACAAGCAAATTTATTTTACTTCGTTTTAGCGGAATAAATTTCGCTACGAACAAGATTTAAGAGTTCATGTTGAATATTATATCCTTGGGTTCATCCCCACTCTTGAAGTTCAGTTTATTTTGTCACAATGTCACTACCAACATTTGCGAAAAAATCATTGAAGCTGTCAGCAATTACTTTATCATCAACAACTACATTACCAGATAGATCTCTAATTTTAACAAAATTATTAGTTTGCTTTTTGGAAGACAAATTTGCAGCCATTTTGACCGTATCCCAAAGCACTTTTGGATCTCCATGACCCTCAGACACCCTACCCGAATAATACATTCTTTTAGCTTTTATTATTAACCTATTCAAGAGATTACGATAAGTAACATAGTAGCAATTTAGATCAATAATATCATTAGGATACTTTTTAGCTTTAATTTTGATTCTATCTCTGTGCCTAATAGATACAATAATACCATTTGTTTCCCAAGGTTTTAATTTTCTCCTTCGACTGCCGACATGTCTCGTAAAAGCCGAACCAGAGATATGATTTTCTATGATTACATTGAACACTCTAACTGCCTCATCAACCTCAATCTGAGCATACAGTGAATTCCATTGCTCATTCTTCAGCAAAGAATGCAGTAATTCAAAGTTAATAACGGTGATAGTATTATGGCCACCACTTCTGGCACCATTACTTGAAGAATTTACAACCTGTCGATTTGCCAGCACCATATGGTGTTCAGTAAGATCACCACTGTAAACGACTCCAAATGCATTACTAGCCTCACGACATTTAACAAAAATATGGTTCAAACAAGTCTTGAAATTACCTACACACCTAGTGTAATCATTAATACAAGAAACAAACCCATGTTCAGACAAAGTATTAAGGTACCTAGAAGAAATCCTAGTTTCATTTATGATATTTATATTAAGATCAAACCCCCCCCCCCCCCCCCCCAAATGCACATCATAGCCAGATTTAGAAGAAAAGTGATTGTTTAAAAGCTCAAGGAACATATTTGTGTCCCTATCATGAGACTTATAAACGGCAGTAATTGCAAATTCAGTCTTATTATATTCAAATTCAACAAAAACTGAGTTACACTCTCCTATTGAATCAGTCTGAACAGAGGTAACTATCAAATCATCCCTAACATAAACCGATATCCCCTCGGCTTTATTAATATGCTTAGTACTAGTAAACACTTCATAACCTAACATAGGAAAACAATTGATCTACGTTCCAAGTTTCATTCAAAATTAACACATGAGCCGAAAAGTTTAATGAACTTGAAGAAGCATTTAAAAATTCAAATTTTTTCCTTAAGCTTCTAATATTTTGGTTCAAAATAATTACACTAGAAGACGTGCTAGCACTGGAAAATCTATCTTCGACTTCGTCATTAGATCCGCAAAGATACGTAGTGATTTTATTATGCTCATCAATTAAACCATCAATGTACCCACTATTATTGTTAATAACCATATCAACTTTTTAACCAAAAACCTACAAAAGACATTATGACACACTATCCAAAGAACTTTCAAAATTTTCCCTCAGTGTCAATCGCTGCCAGCATTTCATACCCGACGACTCGCTGAGCCCTCTCGCCATCACCCCTCTTCAGATAAATGAGTCTTCCATCCTTGATTCAAGCATACTTATAATTATAAGCAGTAGCAATTTGTTTTGTAAGCCACAACAAGTGACGATGGAACGAAGGAGATAAATCAGCAGCTCGAAGTCCTCTCGTGACCCTGGCCTTAGCAAGCAACTCACGCCTGTGCTCCTCCATTCCAAGTTTTGCAATGATCCTTGGGTGGGTCCCAGGTGGACCCCTACGAATCCTGTAAGCGTTAACAATCTGAACATCGTGGCACCCTACAATCTTAGTTACTTCTCTAACGACTTTGGCACTTTCTCACCCACCACTTCAGGTACACCCACAATTTCAATTTCATTCCTCAAGGCTTCCTGTTCAAGATCATTTAATTTAATATTTATCTCATCAATTCTTTTTTGCATTCGGGAATTTTCTTGCTCAAGTTTGATTTCACTATCAGCAAGCAATTTAATTTTCCCCTCCATGTCACTGAATTTTTGGAGAACTTCATCCAACATATCAGAGTTAAAGTCAGCCGCCTTTTCCAGCTCATTAATTTGTTTAATCAATGTATCCATTTTTCTTAGAATCTTAGGCACGTCATTAGTGAGTCTAGGATCCATCATCACTCCCCGGGTGAACAATTCCCGGCTCCGAGTCACTCTTATCCTCCGAGCCCACTTCAGCATTGATGCTGAATGTTGATCAACATCCACGGCCAATTTAGCCGTACCCGTTTTGCATCTGTCACAAATCCACCCCTCCCTCACCTCCTTTCTCATCTTCTTGAAACATTCAATCGACTTGAGGCGCGTACAACCAGGATGATATGTAGCTTTACAGCTGCAACATGTCGCCGTTTTTTTAGGCGACTGAAGTTCACGAGAACAGCCAGCACAATCCATAACGGCGTGAGAGATTACGCAAGTATCAACAAGACGCTACGCAGGCACAATCACTCACGACTACAGAATATAGACAACGTACGAGATAAGAGACCGTCAAACAGCGAGGAAAAACAAACCGGAATGAGACAGAGAATCAGACAAGAGAGCGTCGAGAACTAGGTGTTAACTGAACGAGGTCCGAGACCTCATTTCATTCAACTGACATTGGTATTTCCCACACTTCTTGTTCTTGGTTAAATCATTTGTTATAAATCCGTGGTACTTCTCCCAACACTACGCACAAAGCTTAGAAAATTCGGTCATTGTCATGTCACTAACAACTAAGTCGTTTTATATATGTTTTTCAAATAATATTTGTTCTGCGGAAATATAAACACAATATTGAAATTATTGTGTATCACCTGCGTGCCAACCAAGTTGTAGCACTGAGCCAAATAAATACAGGATATATCTTTATGACGCCCCCATGTGAAATAATTTTTAATTTCTATTTGCTTCTCGAGAAGGCAATCATCGTGGAACGTGTTTATTTTAGTTTGTTATTTTAAATAAATGAATATTTCTCAAAACAGAACTTTTTTCACAGGGGTAGTCAGAACAATCTCAGCGAGCTTTACAGAACGTCTGACAATTAAACCATATTGGCATCTAATTTGTTTATGTGGCCGAACCTTGGACTACTCATTTGCATGCCAAGATAAATATATCACAGTAACTGTGAGTACTTTCTCATATTATCGAGTTCTTACCGGCCAATGTTTTTTTTTTTTTTTTTTTTTTTTTTTGACATGGATATGTCTTTTGGCTGGGGGTCAAGGAATTTTTCGTTCACACTTTTTTTTCCGGACCGACACTTTTTTTCCCGACCGGCACATTTTGTATTGATTTTCACGTACAACCAAGGCGTTACTAGGGAAGAGTAACTCCCATAGTTTTCATAGTAGGAAAATCGTTCGCCACTTTTTGGAATGCTCTCATTTTACCACGACATTTCATGACCTCTAAGCCATTGCAGTGTCAAGGAATGCTGATTTATTACTCTAAGTTAAAAACTAATATTGTTTTGTAACCATAATGGAATAATCTTGTGAAATGAAGGCACTAAATGGTTGGTATACAATTGAGTAGTAGGTACCAACTGTTAAGCAGTAGGTACTAGACATATCCATGATCTTTTGTTTTTCCCATCAAGGGAGAAATTAAAATGCTTGATTTTGACATGGACATGTCTTTTGGCTGGGGGTCAAGGAATTTTTCGCGACACTTTTTTTTCCCGACCGGCACATTTTCTATTGATTTTCACGTACAACCAAGGCGTTACTAGGGAAGAGTAACTCCCATAGTTTTCATAGTAGGAAAATCGCTCGCCACTTTTTGGAATGCTCTCATTTTACCACGACATTTCATGATCTTTAAGCCATTGTAGTGTCAAGGAATGCTGATTTATTACTCTAAGTTAAAAACTAATATTGTTTTGTAACCATAATGGAATAATCTTGTGAAAAGAAGGCACTACATGGTTGGTATACAATTGAGTAGTAGTTACCAACTGGTAAGTAGTAGGTACTAGACATATCCATGATCTTTTGTTTTTCCCATCAAGGGAGAAATTAAAATGCTTGATTAATAAGTTTGCCAGTTTTAGTATGAATGTGCACTAGGCGTATTGGAAATTTAACGCTGAATCCGAAAATGTGGTCAAAAATTGAAAACAGTTTTGTTTTTTCAGCCACCTAGGTCACAAACAAGTCATATTTGTTTCAGCAAAACGCGTTGAGGGTGCCCACTAATGTTTGACATGGATATGTCTTTGCTCTGGGGGGTCAACCAAAAATTTTCGTGACGCAAAAAATATGTCACAATTTCTAATGATGTTCACGTACAACCAATCCGTTGCTAGGGGAATGGAACTTCCGTAGTGTTCATCGCACAGAAATCGTTCGCCACTCGTTGGAAAGCGCTTGATTTATGTGATAAATGTTCACATCTCAAGCTACCAATTTCCCCCTCCTTACGTACCTGGCTACATTCCTAAACTAAGTTGATTGGACTATAAACAATTTTAATAAGCCGGTTACAATATTCTTAACGTAAAGCAATAGCATCATTTACTCCACTCCATAGGAAACATTATCATCCTCTTGACTACAACTTGTAAACAACAACTCATTGTAGTGGCTTCTCTCCACAGTTATTTTCTACATTTCTATAAGTGAACCGTTGTTTTGTTGGAACTTTAATAGTATGTATAGTATGCTTATTGTGTCTCCAAGAATTATAGAATAAATTCTTTATCCTACATTTCGTCGCCTACAGTCCAAAATTAAAGGATTTTTATACAACTCTCGAGGACAACCGTTATGAAATCCCCAATCAAAGACATATCCATGTAACTCGTTTACGAGTTTATAAGTAAGTTTGCTTCCTCACTACCGTTTTTAATATTTAGTCACATCTCAACAAGATGCCTAACTAATGGCATTGTACAAGGATCAAAGTGGACACTCACGGGGCACTATTCCATACCTACGTCTCTTTCTCCTGAACGGGGATTGCCATAAATATGTAGTACACGATTTTGGGTCATTTTTCACGCCGAATCACCTAGTGATGTTCATTTACCTATTGATATTTGCAACAATAGGTACCAACTTGGTAAAAAAAAACAAGGTAAACCAAAAATTTAACGCGCTTTGCGCTATGTGAAAATGATGAGGAAAACTGTAATTCTGGCCGTTTTTGGCGTATGCTCACGTTAGTGTTGCAATTTATCTCATCTTATATTATTCTTCTCTTATCTTATTAATATATGAAATCCAATTTCTGTTTGTGTGTATGAGCATCACGGCCGAACGGCTGCACCGATTTTCATGTGGGCGGGCGCAAATTTACGAGCAAGTTCCAGAATAGAACTTTTTTTAATTGTTTTTATTGTTTCAAGTCTTACGGGCTAATGTCCTATTGCAGAATAGAGAGTTTTTGCTCTCCACTGTGTCCCCCGCGCGGCCGCACCCGAGAACGTAAACCCCGGGATAACACCAGGTGGATGCTAACCTGAACGCTAAACTCTACAGTCTCGAGACCTATCTGTTCGGCGTATTATCATAACCTAACACATTCATCCCGCTCCCAAAAAAACAAATAGAATAAAAATGAGAACTAAGCTTATCACTAAGATTACCCTTTGGCGTTTACGGTGTCGGAGGCCTTGGGGGCAGCGACGTATGCGGAGCTTCGAGTTTGCGATCAGCCTTCATTTTGTTTTCGGAACGAGAGCCAATTCTTGTTAGTTCGTTAGGTTTTCTGTTGTCATCGTATCTGCTGACTACGCCTTACGCCTATGTACGAAAAGGCAAAATGTTCTAATAGTTTATTTAATTACATTTGCAATTGAAGAATTATTAAGAAAGTATACTAATTAAATAACATACCAATAACACGAAGAACATATGTAAGTGAAAAACGGTAGGTACCTACATCTTCTTCTTTATATATAATACCGAACAGTCTTTGAAATTGTGAAGAACTTCGCAGTCCGATTTTTGTGTTAGACTGCTCATTCGAATCAGCACGGCCCCAAGTTTGTTGCAAAAGTGTCGCCGTTCGTCTCTATACCCCCCTTGATCGTGTTCTAGGCGGTCCTTATCAACGAGAGTTGTTTATTAGGCTGTGGCGGTAACAACAGTTGCCATCAGTTCACGGTAAGTAAGAAACGTAGTGTAGTTTAACATCTAGGACAGTAATTTCTGAACGAAGAAATTGACACTGATGAACTTAGCGGACTTTATATATAATTCCGAATCTGAACGGCCCCAAGTTTGTTGCAAAAGTGTCGGTAAGTAAGAAACGTAGTAATGGGGGTCTTTTCTGATCAGCTGAGTGAGCTAAATTCTTTCCTGTTCACTGTAGGAAGTTGAAATTTGATAGGGAGACTCTCTAGATTAGGGCTTTCCAAGCCCAATTAGGCCTCTAGTACAAATATAATTACATATAACAGAAAATTAACTGCATAAACAAGCACTTCACGACTAGAACAACTTTGAGCATCACACGGCTTCCCAGCTTTGTTGTGGAGTAAAATTTTGGAAGCTAAGGGAAACTTGTCAGCGGAGGTTTCAGCTAAATGCTTAATTACTCAATTTTCCAGGAACGTCGGAGTCACCTTACGATTTTCTAGTATTGACACCAGGTCACTTCCTGATTCAACGTCCACTCACCGCCCTTCCGGAATCCTTAGTCACGGAATTCAGCTCCCGACTTACTCTGAAATGGAGATTTTTAAATTCCGTTGTTGAACAGTTTTGGAAGAAATGGAGAACTGAGTATTTGCTCGACCTACAATCCAAACAAAAATGGAACACTTCCTTCAAACCAGCTAATGTTGGTGACGTTGTATTAATTATGCAAGACACATTATTATCCACCACTTTCTTGGCCGAAAGGCATTATAGTCGAGTTAATGTCTGGCATAGACAAGGTTTTCCGTGTTGCCAAGGTGCGCACGAGTTCAGGTATTCTTGAGCGACCTGTTAGGAAATTATGTCCTTTACCACTCGACAATTGAGATCCCGTTCATTGAAATTTCGCAGGAATTGGGGGGGGGGGGGGGGGGGGATATGTTTGGCCCTCCCCAAATTTGTATTTACCGCCACGGGACTGGAATGGAGTTAGGGGCTTGTTTTCTAAAGTTACTGCTAGAGCACTAATGTCGCTCTAAGTTGAATTACTCCCTTTGTATCCTTCAGGACGGAACTATGATAATTTCCCTTTCCCGAATTATTCCCAATTTAATTTCCGACCTGAACTCCTGCAAGTGCAGTGAAAGTAATAAATTTAATATCAATTTGCTGTGTAATTTCTTATCATGTTACCACTGTATTGTACACTAGCGCTTGTAAGAGTCCTGTGGATCGGGCGGGAAGATATGGCCATTCTGTAATTGTGTTCCGTTCATCCAGTGTTCTCCCGTATTAACCCACTGTTTATTTATGTAATAAACATTAAGTTTGGATCCTGCTCCCGCAAAACCATAAAGTGTCTTACTTTTGATCCCGTTTATATATATATATATATATATATATATATATATATATAATTATTATTATTTTTTTGACATGGATATGTCTTTTGGCTGGGGGTCAAGGAATTTTTTGCGACACATTTTTCCCGACCAGCACATTTTCTATTGATTTTCACGTACAACCTAGGCGTTACTAGGGAAGAGTAACTCCCATAGTTTTCATAGTAGGAAAATCGTTCGCCACTTTTTGGAATGCTCTCATTTTACCACGACATTTCATGACCTCTAAGCCATTGTAGTGTCAAGGAATGCTGATTTATTACTCTAAGTTAAAAACTATATTGTTTTGTAACCATAATGGAATAATCTTGTGAAAAGAAGGCACTACATGGTTGGTATACAATTGAGTAGTAGGTACCATCTGGTAAGCAGTAGGTACTAGACATATCCATGATCTTTTGTTTTTCCCATCAAGGGAGAAATTAAAATGCTTGATTTATAAATGAAATTCCATTAAAAACCTGATTTTGACATGGATATGTCTTTTGGCGGGGGTCAAGGATTTTAAATTCTCCACAACTTTAATACTTACAAACATATCTTTACGGTTCAGGAATTATTATAGAAAAACTTTAAAATGGGCAAATCAAGCCATCTTCTTGAGGCCGCCATTTTGTATTCCACCAATTTGAGACGGCACACAAAGATTTTCCCACTCAGAACGGACTAAATTTTTCAAAATCTAATCTCAAACCTTCTTCTAAAATTATTACTAATTTTCGGCCTTGGCTCCTGGACTACTAGACCACGGTGTACCTTATATAGTTGAATCGATCACAGTACATCACTATGTGTGGTCGAGGTTGTGACAAAGAAATACTTGTCGTGCTGCGAATAACACCAAGATTTATATAATATTACTCTGATATCAAGGAGTAAGAAGAAAATAATAGGTGTACACAGATTTAAGGCAATACTTTTCTGGAATATTCGGAGGGTGTAGGGGATAGTCGGGTAAGAGTGCGGGGGCGACTAAGACTGCGCACAGCTTTTTTTCGATGTTGGCAGCAATGATTCGCTGGCAGAAGTGATGTTTTAGTTTGGCCTTGAGAGTGCACGTTTCCCTCCAGTTTTCGTCTTAGTCCGACAACTCATTGCTGTTTTACAGGTAACAATGTGTTTGGTCTGCTTCTACTATAATATTTTCACTGTAATACTTAGTTGATACTGTTTATAGTTATTAGTCAAAAGTTTTGAACTTTATATCACTGAAAAGAGTATCTTATTACAAACACGCCGACATGGCGTAGGCTGTGAATGGACAATGTAGGGTCAAAATATTTTGAGGTTATGTTTTTGTAAGTTATGGAGGGTAAGATTGCGCATAGAGAGGGAGGCCAAGAGTGTGCAACATTTTTCGTGTGCAGTCTTACCCGCCTTCATTGGGATCTCTTGGTTTTCTTTGCACCATTGAATTATTGTATTAGGGTTTCATCTGCCTATCTTTTACATTTGAACTATGGTCTATCTGTCTTAAAAATCCAGCCACTAAAAATCTATTTCAAGCTCCTGCTGTACAACAGAGTCAACTACCTGGGCCTACTGCCCTTAACCAGCAGGAAATTTACCAGGTTTTATTGGAGGACAAAATAACAACACCACAATACACTAATCAGTTTGTGGTGAAAACCACCCCCTCTTGTCAACAGCCCTTTTCAGGGCTACCAAAAAGAGGTAGACACGACACACAAATATTTATAAGACGTCGAGTTATAACTCCGTCAAACAAAATATTTCACCAGAGAGAAAATACGAAATTCTCTCTCAAAAGTGAAATATTAACAAATAATAGACAAGGCGACCTCCCTAAACACTTACTGGGCGAGAGAGACGCGACAAGTATCTCGAACCAAGTCGCCTTGAATGAGAAAACTCAAACAGACAATCAAACGTCCTCTAAAACTAACAAGGACAGTTCTAGCAAGCCTACTCGCCAATCAGAAACAATGATTACACGAGAGACAATAGGCGAACCAACCAGGAGGCGGCAAGCAACCACCTCTGGTCCAGCAGCCACCCCGGGGATCCCGTCTGAACAACGGACGCAGGGAAACCACCCGAGGACCCCGTCTAAACGACGGACGCAGGGAAGACACCTCAAGGTCCTTGTCTCCGCAACGGACGCGCGTAAGCCACCTCTGGGGACCCCGTCGCAGCGACGGACGCGGGGAAGCCACCCCGGAGGACCAACTCAGCTATCATACTCGCAGATTCTGAGAAAACAATGTGCGAGCCAATGAGATTACACAGTTGAATTAATGAAATTAAGCGGACCAATCAGGAGGCGGCAGGAGGCGGCCACCTCCCTATAATTACCCCGCTCGGAGCCCTCCGAAATTCATTCCACTCTCCGCTCTCGACGACTACACTCTGCAGTACGAAGATTCTACACGCTCTACGCTGACGACCCTTCTGCTCACGAGTTCATCTCAGAACGGCTTCCTACTGCTTTCTACAAGGCATACCTTCTCTCCACACAGATCTCGCATTGGCATCTACGAGTCCAGTGATTATTTATCCTGCTCATTGCCCAACGTAGTTCTTCTGTCAGGACGCCACCCGGTACATCTATTGATATTCTCATTAGATCGTACGCCCGCTGGGACGTTCCGAGACGTGTCGCCCGGGTTTCGTAGCACTAAGCTCGTCACCGACCGCTGGGGCACGCCGATAAATTACTCAGCTCATCCGCTCTAATTTATCGTCCAAGGAAGTCTTTTTCAAGACTACGAGGTAGGACCCTGACATCCGAGCAAAGGAAAGAAGCTCTGTCAAGCGAGTCCACCTCCCAAACCCTCTATCCTATACGTAGAGGTATCGAAAACGAGTTAACAAACTCGGGTATATCGATGGAGCGCCGCCCGTCCTACTTCCTCATGCAAGGGGAAGCAGAACACGGCGCGGCCGGTGGCCTTAGCCCACGCAGCGCTCCCTACCCGCTACTCGACTCGTCCGCTGTTCCTAGCGACGATCCAAGGCTCGATTCTCGCGAAGAGATCGCCTTCTTACCTAACGTATTCATGAAGGAAACGTTAGATCAAGCCTCACACACACAAAAGTTCGAGGATACCTTTCAGACCCGCTCTGAAGTCAATCATCATGATTCGACAAAGATTTCCGAATATCCACGATATTCTACACAAGGCTACCCGGCCGATCCGAGTGTCAAATACACTCCAAATGTGCTAAAAACAAAGGATACTTTTCAGTACCTCAACCAAGCCCAGTATATTCCTCCTACAGATATAAATCTTAGGCCGGAATATTACACAACGGCTCAGCATCAAACAGATCGAACCCAGCACCCACTATGCGAGCCCAGTGCTCCACGCGGCTGCGACACGAACTATCCCCAAGTTCCTCCCGCCAAGCAAGCTGACCTTGGCGATTTCGCTCACATTCCTTACAGGAATACCTCAGGGACTAACCCGCATAACCAGAATATAAATGTCCCACTTGGTCTACCTACACCAAGTAAAACATATATAAATCCACTACAAATGGTGACCCCGCCTTTGAACAGGCTTAACACGGAGCATTTCGTTCCCTCTTATGAAGCTAGTGGATTTCAGGGAACCACTGCGGG
Source organism: Adelphocoris suturalis (assembly GCA_030762985.1). NCBI lineage: Eukaryota > Metazoa > Arthropoda > Insecta > Hemiptera > Miridae > Adelphocoris > Adelphocoris suturalis. The sequence continues at coordinate 72,267,150 of CM061040.1, read as the reverse complement.
CGTGCGACCCCCGCCGGGCCTATACGCCCCACATCTCACACAACAACCCTCTACACAAAGTGGCTTTCGAGCACTTTTGGAGGAAATGGGAGATTATCAAAGACCTATCTTCCAAAAGAAGAATATCGATCGTGCACTCGCCGAATTCGATCAATACTGCGTGCGAAAAAACCTGAGAACGCAGAACGAATGTTTCTCAGCTATCTACAAGTGGGTACCGGAGGAAATGCGGGAAGCTATTGACTCAGCTTACCTCACGGCACCCCACGCACCTTATGAAGAGGCCAAACAGCGCCTACAACGAGAATACGGGTTGTCCTTACAGGACAGGCTCCTCGCGCTCGAGGACCCCGCATCTCTCGCCAAAAAACCCAGCACCAAGTACCATGAAATGTACTCTAAGGCTGTTGGGTACTTCTCAGAGGCTCTGATCACTCAAAAGTGGATCGAAACTCTGCCTATCGAAGCCCGAGGCATGGTCGCAGCACAGCCTACCACGACCGCCCGGCTCGACCTAGCTGATACGCTACACGCGTACAAAACAGCGAACCCCTCTCTCAACATACGAGGAGTAGAATCTACTTCGAAACCCACGAAGACTGGTTTCAAAAAGGCCCTCTCACAAAAAGCTGAGTTCAAACCTCAGCAAGTAGAGAGTAAGCCTCACAAACCGACGGCCTATGTCTGCCGAAACCACGCACGTTTCGGTAGCGAAACTCGCAAGTGTGCAGACCCAGAATACTGCACTTGGAAGGCAAATACCGCCTCCAAACCTATCAAAAAGGCAGCGCCTATCAGCCAGCCTAAAACCTTGGTTTCAAGCGAAAATACTCATAGATCGGTACAAGAAAGTACCGTTCCAACCTCCGACGCAGAGAGTTCGGAAAACGAATAACTGCCAGTGTATCTGAGCCTATACACCGGCAGACTAAAGAGTATAAAAGGCTTTTTTTCAAGTGCAAACTAAATGGCACTGAATTTCTCATTGACACGGGAGCAGAAGTGAACATTCTGCCCCACAATGTCACCAAAAAATTGGGCTTAAAAATTCGTAAGTCCAACGTCAAGCTCACAGCAGCTAACGGCGCCCCTATAGACACACTAGGGCGTGCTGACACGACAATTAACATCGGCCTCGGAGACATGACCACCGATTTCATGATCACGAAAGTTGATCTAGCGATCCTCGGTATACCATTCCTCGAGTCTTGGGATATCGGAATACGGGTCAAACACAAATATATCTATAAAGATAAAATAAAGAGCTATGCCGATCAAAAAATCGCTGCAGTCATGAACAAAAAATTCACTGACGAACAAATAGCAGCTACTATCCCTCATCGTGACAACAGCCCTCAACCAGAGGACATACAGCTCACGGAGGACGAAAACATACGCTCTATCATTGAAAAATACAATGATAAAATGAGCAAACTTCAAGGAAAGTGGAAAAACAACGGGGTTTACCACCGTATAACCACGGAAGGAACACCAGTACACTTCCGTGCAAGACCCATGGCAGGAGAAAAACGGGCTCAAGTCAAAAGTACTTTTGACAAAATGCTCTCCGAGGGCATAATTGCACCATCAGATTCCGAATGGGCGTCCCCGTTACACTGTGTGCCAAAAAAAGACGGGTCATGGAGGATCACCGGCGACTACCGTTTCCTAAACGCGAAAACGAAGAAAGACGCCTACCCTCCTCCTCACATTCGCTCTTTCCAAGCGAATTTACATAATACACAAATCTATTCGACAATAGATTTAAAATCGGCATATTACCATATCCCGATGCACCCAGATGACGCTCATAAAACAGCAATTATTACACCTTTCGGTCTTTATGAGTTTAAAAAAATGAGCATGGGTTTGGCCGGAGCGGCTCAAACATGGCAAAGGTACATGGACAGCATCATGCGAAAATTTGATTTCGCATTTGTATACCTAGATGACATATTGGTGGCTTCTAAAAATTATAAAGAACACATGAACCACCTCAAACAAATTTTCGACAAGCTAGGAGAACACGGACTTCGAGTAGGTTTTGATAAATGCATTTTTTCAAAACCTACCGTCGATTTCCTAGGTTTCACTATCTCGAAAGAAGGGATAATTCCTAAACGAGATAAAATAGAAGCCATAGAGCAATTTCCTAGGCCAATAGACGTACGAAGCCTACGCAGATTCCTAGGTATGTGTGGTTTCTACCGAGCTTGCTCAAGTAAATTCGCTCACACAGCGCAACCTCTGTATGACTCCATTCAGTCAAACAAAAAAAATGACAAAACACCTATCGAATGGACATCAGAGAGAGAAAAAGCTTTCAACAGCTTAAAACAAGCAATGATAAAAGCTACATTGCATAATATTGCTCATCCACACCCTACAGCAGAGTGGAGAATAGTTTGCGACGCATCCGATACACACATCGGAGCGGCACTGGAGCAGGAAATTACAGACAAACACGGCTCGAAATCTTACCAACCATTGGGATTTTTCAGTAAAGAAATTCCGGAACAATGGAAGAATAAAGCCTCGTTCGACAAAGAGATGTTCGCCGCTTACCAAGCTTGCATTCATTGGCACAATGACTTGGACGGCCGCTCTTTTCATATTTGCTCAGATCACAAGCCTCTGCTAGGCACGATGCTTAAGAAAAACGCACATTTTTCTAAAATGCGATTGAGATGGCTAACATACATCTCTCAAATGACAAGTGACATTCGACATATACCCGGAGAAGACAACGTCGTCGCCGACGCACTCTCCAGACCCTTCGATCCAGTTGAAATTCAAACAAAGTCAATTTCAACCCAAACTGACGAGGGTCCGCCCATAGCCGAAATTTCACAAATTACGGCCGCAATAGAGTGCAATCTTCTACTGCACATCTCAAATGCACAAATTCATTCTCCTCCTAACGCAGAGGACAAATTGAAACTCACACGAGTTGAATTCCCTCAAGGAGAGATTTGGTGTAACCTAGACCTAGGACACCCAAGACCTTATATTCCAAACGAAATAAGGCACGAAATAATCAGCCAAATTCACAATTTGGGACACCCAGGCATACACTCTACAGTGTATAAAGTAAAACAAAGATATTTTTGGCACGGACTTCGTGCAGATGTCTCCAACTGGGTCCGAGCATGCGAGACTTGCCAACGAGCAAAAATCACTCGCTCCGTGAAGCTCCCTTACTCCGAATTTGAAACGGCTAACAAATTCTCACATGTACACGTTGACATTACCGGACCCTTACCTTTAGCTAAAGGAGGGAAACGTTACATTCTAATGATGGTCGATAGAGCAACGGGTTGGCTAGAGGCAGTCCCTCTTAACAACATCGAAACATCCACGATCACAAACGCCTTTATCAATATTTGGGTAGCCTCAAAAGGCGTACCTAAATACATCACAAGTGACCAGGGCACACAATTCGAATCAGATCTATTTCATTCCATTATGGAACGTCTCGGAGTAAAACATACTCACACGTTACCATACAAACCGTCAACAAACGGAATGGTGGAACGCAGAAATAGATCCTTGAAAGAGGCTCTCAAAGCACAAAACGAAAATTGGCTCGACGCCCTTCCAAAAGTACTACTCGCCATGCGTACGGCAGTAGACCCAGCAACGGAAACTACACCATTCCAAAAAGTTTACGGAATTGACGTGCCGCTCCCAGGCGACATTTTCGTAACTTCTACAAACCTTTCTGAGCCTCTCTTCTTCCGACCTACGCATATTAAACATAATAATACGAAATATGCCGTCAACATGCCCAAAAATTTGGATACATGTACACATGTCTATATCAGAGTGCCCACACAGCTCTCCTCTTTGCAATGTCCTTACACGGGACCATTCAAAGTTGTTAAAAGAGATAAGTTTTCGGTTACAGTACAAATTGGCGAACACACAAAAAAAGTTCCCAAACAGCAAATAAAACCAGCTTACACTCTAAAAACAGACGAAGCTGTGTCACTAAGCAAAAATCAGGCAGAAAATAAGGAGGAGACTCCCCGAAAATCCGCCAGAAGACACGTCCCCTCTACCAAATTCGACGAGAGGTGGGTGACTGCGCTCGAAACACCCCAACCGGCGTCGTCGTTAATAACACGACGTCTTGGGGGGGCGCCTGTGGTGAAAACCACCCCCTCTTGTCAACAGCCCTTTTCAGGGCTACCAAAAAGAGGTAGACACGACACACAAATATTTATAAGACGTCGAGTTATAACTCCGTCAAACAAAATATTTCACCAGAGAGAAAATACGAAATTCTCTCTCAAAAGTGAAATATTAACAAATAACAGACAAGGCGACCTCCCTAAACACTTACTGGGCGAGAGAGACGCGACAAGTATCTCGAACCAAGTCGCCTTGAATGAGAAAACTCAAACAGACAATCAAACGTCCTCTAAAACTAACAAGGACAGTTCTAGCAAGCCTACTCGCCAATCAGAAACAATGATTACACGAGAGACAATAGGCGAACCAACCAGGAGGCGGCAAGCAACCACCTCTGGTCCAGCAGCCACCCCGGGGATCCCGTCTGAACAACGGACGCAGGGAAACCACCCGAGGACCCCGTCTAAACGACGGACGCAGGGAAGACACCTCAAGGTCCTTGTCTCCGCAACGGACGCGCGTAAGCCACCTCTGGGGACCCCGTCGCAGCGACGGACGCGGGGAAGCCACCCCGGAGGACCAACTCAGCTATCATACTCGCAGATTCTGAGAAAACAATGTGCGAGCCAATGAGATTACACAGTTGAATTAATGAAATTAAGCGGACCAATCAGGAGGCGGCAGGAGGCGGCCACCTCCCTATAATTACCCCGCTCGGAGCCCTCCGAAATTCATTCCACTCTCCGCTCTCGACGACTACACTCTGCAGTACGAAGATTCTACACGCTCTACGCTGACGACCCTTCTGCTCACGAGTTCATCTCAGAACGGCTTCCTACTGCTTTCTACAAGGCATACCTTCTCTCCACACAGATCTCGCATTGGCATCTACGAGTCCAGTGATTATTTATCCTGCTCATTGCCCAACGTAGTTCTTCTGTCAGGACGCCACCCGGTACATCTATTGATATTCTCATTAGATCGTACGCCCGCTGGGACGTTCCGAGACGTGTCGCCCGGGTTTCGTAGCACTAAGCTCGTCACCGACCGCTGGGGCACGCCGATAAATTACTCAGCTCATCCGCTCTAATTTATCGTCCAAGGAAGTCTTTTTCAAGACTACGAGGTAGGACCCTGACATCCGAGCAAAGGAAAGAAGCTCTGTCAAGCGAGTCCACCTCCCAAACCCTCTATCCTATACGTAGAGGTATCGAAAACGAGTTAACAAACTCGGGTATATCGATGGAGCGCCGCCCGTCCTACTTCCTCATGCAAGGGGAAGCAGAACACGGCGCGGCCGGTGGCCTTAGCCCACGCAGCGCTCCCTACCCGCTACTCGACTCGTCCGCTGTTCCTAGCGACGATCCAAGGCTCGATTCTCGCGAAGAGATCGCCTTCTTACCTAACGTATTCATGAAGGAAACGTTAGGCCAAGCCTCACACACACAAAAGTTCGAGGATACCTTTCAGACCCGCTCTGAAGTCAATCATCATGATTCGACAAAGATTTCCGAATATCCACGATATTCTACACAAGGCTACCCGGCCGATCCGAGTGTCAAATACACTCCAAACGTGCTAAAAACAAAGGATACTTTTCAGTACCTCAACCAAGCCCAGTATATTCCTCCTACAGATATAAATCTTAGGCCGGAATATTACACAACGGCTCAGCACCAAACTGATCGAACCCAGCACCCACTATGCGAGCCCAGTGCTCCACGCGGCTGCTACACGAACTATCCCCAAGTTCCCCCCGCCAAGCAAGCTGACCTTGGCAATTTCGCTCACATTCCTTACAGGAATACCTCAGGGACTAACCCGCATAACCAGAATATAAATGTCCCACTTGGTCTACCTACACCAAGTAAAACATATATAAATCCACTACACAGTTAAAAGCTATTTTGCCACTGCCCAAAAGTAAAGTTGAGAAAAAACAGATTAAATCACAAAAGTCAGAAATTGTACCTGGTTCCCCATTTAAAAAGATGCTTGAAGACAAAATAGCAAAAAAAGAGCAATAGGAGAAGGAAAAAGAAGCTAGGCGGAAAGCAAGACTAGATAAGAAGAAGAAAGTACAAGATCTGCCAAGAAAGAACGACCAGGAAATGCCATCCCACAGACGACTAAAAGCAAGTTACCGAAAATGCAGTTGGACAATGATGACAAAGAAACATGTTGTGTAGGGTGCGGGGAATCTTTTGAGGATGCCTGGGTTCAGTGCAATCAGTGTGCTCAAGGGTGGCACGAAGCTTGCTCAGATTACGTAGGAACTGGAGCTTATATTTGTGACCATTGTTGAGTATCAATGTACTGATCTCTCTGTTCTACTAAATGCGCACTCTTGGCCGACCTAATGCGCACTCTTACCCTCCAGGGCGGCTAAGACTGCGCATGTGTAACTTTTTTTTTTAAATTAAAATATATGTAACCTTAAGTCAACTTTTGAGTTTTAAATATTTTCTAGTGGTCAACAATTAGTTAAGGAGTCTTATGATGTATTTCTTGTTTTTCTACTACCAAAATACACTGACTTATAAAAAATCTAAACTTAAGTGCGCACTCTTACCCGACTCTCCCCTAACATGTATTCCTCCAGGAATATTTCAGGAGTCCTAACTATCCTTGGGATGAAGTGACCAAGTGTAACTTTACAGTTGAATGGAGGACACCGCAAGGGGTATAGGTAAGAGGATCAGATCAGGATAGCAATCAGGATATTATATGTATATATATATATATATATATATATATATATATATATATATATATATATATATATATATATATGTATAGGCACCTAGAATCACTATATGAAAAACAGATATGCGTAAAAATGAGACTGATGAGTTCGCTTACCGTATTCTTGAGAGCTGGAAGGCTAATGAATCAATCTTCTTTGTTCGGAGCAATTTCATTCCTCCCACGTGGCTGGGCTACCTCCGTTTCATATCAAAATTCACCTTTGTATCCACTACGATCCCGGACCTATCAATGTCCCAGCAGACTGCGTGACATGCCTTTAAACCTCCTCCATCGGTCCTCTGCCTTCCTTCACTCTCGCCAGACTCTGAAACCTTCTACTCCTGAACCCTCATCTCTCTAAAGTTCCCTCCCTCTCCTTTCGGGCCTATTGTCTTCAACTATCTGCACAATATCTGTCACCCTCAAGGCAGCAATAGCCCTCATTTGCAGCCATTATCACTGGCCCAACTAGTCCTCTTTGGTCCCAATAATGAGTAGGGCGTGGCAACAGGCCTAAGGTGACTCACCATTTCCGTGCTCCGGTGGGCTCCTTCTCAGATGCTGAGCCCATCCAACATGTACACATCGAAATAGTCTGAGCTCTGCCCTCATCAAAAGACATCAAATACTACCTCAGATGATGGACAGGGCTACTGGCTAGCCTGAGGCAGTCCCCCATAAGGATATATCCGCAAGGACCCTCTCTCAGGTATAATATCTGGGTCGCAAGATTTGGACCTCGACAATACTTTACCATGGAGCAGGGTAGTATATTTTATCTCACATTTCCATTATTTGCCGACAACTGGAGATGGTCATGAAACAGACCAATACACATGACTCCTTAAAAGAGGCGTTGATGGATTTCTCCACCCCATTCCATCTGGGCACTCGATCTTACAGCTATCCACTTTGGTTTAAGCAACCGGCCTCCTTAGGATAACATTTTGCTAACCCAAAGACTACTAGGAGTTACGCCCTGCTTGTCCCACAATCTCTCACTCATCCACCTCCATCTTCGATCCTACTGCTCTCACATGACTCATGTTGCTTGTGCACACACCAATATTATCTGTCGAATCTCCGAAGTGCTGAAACTGTCCAGATTGACACAACCCAGTAAGTAAGGACCCTATTACCGTATTGGCAAAGACGTTACGGATGGTAAGACGTTAACCTACAGCGACTCTGCAGGGACCAACACTACTGTCTCAGGTGATACAGTTAAACCGGCCCACCTTCGAGCTCATTAACAGCAATACTTTCCTCTCCAAGTTTTTCTATCTACATCAGCCCCACCACTAAAACCTGCCTTATCACTTCACTCCCTGTCTTCGGCTACTTCTTCTCTGGCCATGTATAAGGCTACCCACTTCACCAAAAAAGTACAATTTGAAGATAAGCCTGCAAGACCCTTGAGTACTATCTGTACCTATAGCACTCCTTATTCACCACAACTCTGCCTCCGACACCCGCGCTTATGTTGATGCTCATCGAATAGTTGAAGAATTATTGATATATAAATCTTTGGAAAGACACCAAGCCATATACATAGGTCCATACACAATCAATTCCCTGCAACTAAGGGCATTCTCCCTTAATGAATAAGGATCGTATGCCATCGCCATCGACATCGATTTTCGAAGAGATAATTTCCGTTTGCATTTATCCGAGCGCTATAAAGACTCTATTTTGAATAAGTACTTAATAGCGATGAGAATTCCCATGTCATTAATTTTTGCTTTCTTTTTTCTACATATTTCACCCTCATTACTTCTCACAAATGTTGGCATATATTATTTTTCAACAGACATTGTACTTTGATTGTTTGTTTGTATTTTTTCGTAGGAGGAGTTTATCAAAACTGGACATCTCCACGTCTGGTCGAAATTCGTTTTTTCGCTGTTACGGGGATTCATGGTTTGTTGATGGTGACTGAACCGCATCTTTCATAAGTGGTTATTTCCTATTCAAATAGTTCATCGAAAACATGTGTTCTGTTCAAACTGATCATCTCCATGCCAGAAAATTTATTGGTGGACGCACTTTTGTCTCTCCGAAAAGTCAACATCTCCACAGGTTGCTGCTGGGCCGATAATAGTTTTTTTTCTCAAAAAGTGATCATCTCCAAACTTCTTTGAATGTAATTGTCGTATTGATTTCATTTCCGAAGTTCCTCGCCAGGTGGCAGCATGCCCTTGTACAGTCGAGTACAAACGTTTCTTGTCCACTTGATAAATAGCGAGACAATGCTTCGCACCACGCAGTTTTGCGTTACAGCAAGCGTTTCTGTGTTTCACAAAAAGTGAATGTGTCACCGGTTTATTGTGAGGTTGTTTTCGTGTTGGAGTTCGTGCGAAACAACATTTTCGAGGCTTTTTTCGAGGATTATGGACGGATTAGTGAAGGACTTGCATTGTGGTGGGCGGAAGAGGGCGACCGATATTGCTTCGCAGAAGCAGATGGAGAAAAATCAGAAGTATGCGGACACAGATCCCAACATTCATTTCCTAAACCAAACCCTGGGTGCTTGTAATCATGACACCAAGAACCTCGCGTGTCAAAAGGTGAGCATGCATGATATTTCTATGAACCGCCAGTTATTTTATCAGGGAAATGGTAAGGAGAAGCAGGACCTCATTCTTACTAGACTGATTTCTGCTTTCTTACCAAAGAGAACGGGTCCCGAAGGGGGGAAAGGAGGACCAAGTAAGCCGAAACAAGTGTCCATCAAGTATTTTTTGCATCGATCCCCGAAAAAGATTGCTGCCCCCGTATGCAAGAAATTTTTCTGTTTTGCTCTAGGTATTTCCCCCGCACGAGCTTTGCGATTGGGTGAACTCATTGTCGAGGGTAGAATTCCCACAGAAAAGAGAGGAGGAGATAGGAAGGCCGTTAAATTTGCTTGGAAACGGCAATCCGTTCGGGAATTTCTGGGGAGTCTCAAGTGCTCAGGATCTCATTATGGACGGGCTAAAAGTAAGCACGTCTATTTGCGAACAGATTTAACAACAAGAAAACTGTACCGATTGTACCTTTCCCAAGCTCGTGCTGAATTGAAAGTCAGTCCCACTTTTTTCATTGGATATTCATACGAGACTTCAAAATAGGACACCTTGCGATGTCATCTCCAGCTTGCGATGTGTGCGCAACTTGCACAAGATTGAAGAATGAGATTTCCTCTGCGAGTGCGAAACAGAAAGCCAAACTGATTGGAAATTTAAGATTGCACAAGACTCGGGCTCAACAGTTTTACATGCTAATGAAAGAGGCAGAAGCCAATGAAAACGTGGTTTCTTTTGTATTCGATCTACAGAAAGTGCAGCCTTTGCCTAAAACGCCGATTGGTGAGGCATTTTATTGGCGACAGATTTCGTTTTTTGCTTTTTGTTGCGTTTCATACTCATCGAAAGATCCCAAGTTTTCAACTTGGAATGAAGTGGAAGGTAAGAGGGGCTCGAACGAGATCGGATCAGCGGTGCTATCCTACCTAAGAGGCATTCCGTTCTCACAAAACATCACCTCACTTCAGCTATTCTGCGACGGATGGGGTGGGCAAAATAAAAGCGCCCACATGATACATGTCTTGTGCTACTGGCTGAAAACAGAAGCGCCCACGCATATCATGGAAATCCAATTAACGTCCCGAGTATGTGGGCATAGTTATCTCCTAGCGGACAGATCGTTTGACAGAGTGGGGAAACGCCTAAAACATTGTCTGACATCACTACCTCCCAGCAGTACAACGATATCAACCGTGAATTCGGATCAGTCCGCTCTCTATCCGACGATTGGGCAGTCTACGACTTAAAGCATCTTATGGACGCGTACCAGAGAATCGGAGGAATCAGAGGTGCAAAGAAGGTGTTGATAAAAAAAATGTCAATCTCGTTCAGGGACTGTCTGTACCAAGGTTCGTTGTCTCTTGAACTACAGGTTCGACTCATCAACAGAACTTTTTCGGAGCATCGTCAAAAAAGGAAGAAAAGAAGAAGATTTGCCGCCTCTCACAGAGCTACCAAAACGAAACGCTCTCACCAGGGAAAAGAAAAGAGACGTTCTCCAACTTCTTGAGCAATTTTTTGACGCAAATTGGCACGAAAATCAAGATTTAAGGTGGTTTATAGGCCCGAGTGAAGGAACTGAAGATACACCGGATGAGGATCTCCCATCAACTGAACTTCAAGAAGATTGTGACTGCCTGGATGAGGATCCAAAGCCTACCCATCTCTAAACACCAACTTTTCTCAAAATGCGTTGCGAAGAATTCAATAATTATAGGTACCGATGTTTCAAAAATAAATCTATTTCCTTCAGTTGGTGTTGATTTCTTTTGTTTTTTGATGGTCTACGACATAACTAAGTTTTTTCGTTGTTTATCAAAACTCGACATCCCCTCGTGCCTTCTTTAAAACTAAACATCTCCCAAAAACTTTCCCCTAAAACTTGACTAGGTTCATTGATATAATGACGTGACTAAGGGATACAACTAAAGGATGGAAGAAGAGTTTATCGGATGTTTGACTTGATTTTTAAAATTTACCCGGCAAGTGGTACATGTTTTTTGGCTCTGATGAAAAATTCTGAAAGTGGAGATGTTCACTTTTGATAGACCCCACTAACTCATGTAACGCATCTCCTCGCAATGTTAATTATTTTTGCAAATAAATGTATTGATTGATTGATTGATTCTACAATTTACGAAAATTCGCTCATAAGACCGTGAGTAGTAATATAGAAATCAACATTAATCTACCAACTCTAGCTTTAAATTCTATGACTTATTTCCATTATGTTTGTTCCAAATTTTATAGGTTGATGAAGAAGTAGCCATTCCTCCGAGCATTCCAGAATTGGCTGAAATGCTAGTTTTGGGTCGGCCGAATATTTTTTTACAACGTGTTGACCTTTTTATCTGGAAAAGTGTCATTTCGAAGGGGGAAGAACCTTACGAGTGGAAGATCTCTATAGGAGACCGATTCAAAGTAATGAAACTTCTTCAGAAAGTAAGTATTATTAACTTGTTCGAAAATTACAATTATTGAATAGAATGAAATGAAATACAACCCATTTCATTCAACTATGTGCATGAGCCCCAGTCCGAATCAACGTACCCTTGGGCATTGGATCCTTCAGCCTTACTGAACGTCAGCGCAAAATTTGGGGTTCCCTTCAGGTATCGAAGAACCCGCTTCGCAGCGTATACCAGTGTTATTCGGCATTTTAATAGACTCAACATGTTGATCGCATGCGAGATGTCTGGTCATGTAATTGTTGCCATATAGTTCAGATGCCCAATCAAGTTTTAGTATGGATACTTCCTCAATTGCGTGAATCTAGAACTCAGGTAACATATTATGAATTAAATCATATTTTGCCGGCGTATGAAGTGATTTAGCCAGGGATATTCGCAGCGAATCGGGTAATATCTGGACTACTGCTGATCGGGAAAGGCCTCTTCTTGTAGGTACGTTCGAAACATACATTCAAAATCCGTGCCATTTCTCGATCAGCATTATGCCTCTGGGCTTGATGGTGTTTCTACTACTGTAGTAAAGAGAATGAATTAATAAATAATTAGTAAATACTATATTTATTTATAATTATTTACTACCTAATTATTATATCTACAAATAATATTCATGTAGATACTAACACTTATTCACTAATATTATTATATTTACTAATATAAAGTACTAATATATAAAAACCTATAATAAATTACTATAATAATATAATGAAAATCTCCAACCTCTCCCCTAAAAATCCGATATGCGTTGTTGCGCCAGATAGGCAAACCAACTGAACTGAAAATCATTTCCAACTCCAAGGTTCACGTAGCCTCGGAGGAATAAGACTGGGAAAAATAGTAAAGTTGGTAGAGACTAAAGGAAGACGCAGTCACTCTCAACCAGAAACTCATCACTTCACCCCGCTTCCGATTCTTCCCCTTTTATATGAACCAACCCCGAGCCGATACGTTATCGAAGGTTCGAGATCAATTTCTTAGAGACTATTTGCAGTCGCCCCATGAACAAAACCGTAGTCCCCGAGATAAGGCGAGGACATGGATGCTAACTAGATCCTTGTTTTTCACACGGTTTTGTGACAACCGCGACGCCCGTAGAAGAGACGTTTAGCGTGACTTAAAGCTTGAAGTTTGTCAAAATTAAAAGGCTGAACCATTGAAGTTTGGAGTCAAAGGCAGCCAGTCTTTTAGTGTTTTGTTACTCTTTGCTGTCCAACTGACATTCCGAATATACTTTTGTTCCAAATCGGACAGCCAAGGTAACAAATCAATCAGCCAATTAAAAACAGAATAAATGCAATTAAGTAAAGCTGAAAATATTTTTTTAACATTTGCTAAAAATGAGAAGTTGTTCGTGAGCGGTACCTACCTGTTGAATGTTGAACAACACAGTCGGCTTAGTTAGGACAACAAAGTTTGGGAACCACCACCCTCAACATATATGAAGTGTAGGTAAGTGTTATTACAAGAAATACACAACAGTCCTTTTTACCATTAGAATGAAGTTTTAATTTCATTTTTAACCAAATTCAACAGGGTCTGTGCTCAGTTCACGTGTGTGTGACGGTTCGCTGTTCGTGTGTGATTAAAATTCGCGTACGCGTGAAGTTCGTGATGTCGGAAAAAATGAGTTCTCAACAAACCACAACACGTGCGGTGGAACCGTTCAATGGCAATAGTTTTTCAGATTGGAAGCTACATATGGAATTATACCTTGATGAACAAGGAGTTCCAGAATGTGTACAGGAAATCTCCGTTTGTTGAAGGCACTGAAGGCGGACAAAAAATGTAAGTCACAGTTGGCTCAACACTTGGAAGATCCTTACCTCGAACACATAAGAAACAACCAAACCAGCTTTGACATCTGGAAGTCCCTATGCTTAACTTACGAAAAGAAAGGACCATGTAGCAAAAGACTATTATTTAAAAAAATAGTTGAGCTCAAAAAATATGACACAAAAACTCCATTAGATTCTCATTTCATCACATTTGATGGAATCATGCGTGAGTTGAAAAACGTTGGTGCGAAATTGGACGAGTCTGACTACTGTTGCATTTTGCTAAACTCACTTCCTCCTCAGTTCAAATCCGTTGTCACTGCTCTCGAAACATTTTACGAAGAAAAAATGGAGATAGATGACGTAAAAAGGAGATTGTCGGAGTTTTACATGAAACTTGAGAGCAATGCAACAGGTAGCGCAAAACACAAAGATAAGTCAGAAGCCAAAAGTAACAATCAAAACGAGTTCTCAGTGACAAAGAAAATTTTTCAACAAACCAAAGAAAGTAAGGATACCTATAGAAAAATTACTGTTACTTGTGATTTCTGCGGTAGAAGGAATCACAAAAAGTCAGACTGTTACTTTTATAAAAAGCGTGCAATTCAAACAGCCAATGTTGCCGAAGCTAAGGAAATCTCTACCGATGAAGATGACGCATTTGCATTTTTAAGTGTTCAAGAAAATATAAATTCTCCGTCAAAATCTGCTAAGATCAGCTTCTACCTTGACAGTGGTGCATCAAATCACTTCGTTAATTCTGACGAACTCTTGGAAAATGTTAATCTTCTATCGGAACCTGCACAAATAAAATTGGCAAATTCTGACACAATGATAAGCCCTATCATGGGTACACTTCTTCTCAAGAACGACGTGTCAGGAAATAAATGCCGTTTTGAGAAGGTTTACTATGTACCAGGTCTGACTTGTGTTAGGATTCAGAACAAAGATTCTACCCTTGGTCTAGGAGTTCATGATGAGAATCTCAATCGGTTAGACTTTTCTGTTATTAATAGACAAGCACCAAAAAGGGCCTATCAATGTACAGTCAAACCCAATCTAAGATTATGACACAGGAGGCTGGGTCACCTGAGTAACTCAGGATTGGATAAATTGGTGAATCCTTGATTAAGGATTTGAACAAATCCGACCAATCTATGGAAATCTGTAAACAATGTGCAGAGGGTAAAATGACCAAGTCGCCATGGAAAAATAATACCACCCCAGGCAACAGACCTCTTGCTCTTGTTCATTCCGACATCTTTTGCCCAGTCGACCCACCTGCGAGAAATGGATTTAAATATTTTATATCCTTCATTGATGATATCACCCACTTCACCATAATTTAGATTATGAAGCAAAAATCAGAAGCATTCGGCAAGTTTCTTGAGTATACAAAAATGGCTACATCAAAAATGAACGTGAGTATAAGCCGTTTAAAATGCAATAACGAGCCTGAATATAAATCCGAAAAATTTCAGAGTTTTTGTAAAAGAAATGGTATTCAAATCGAATATACAATACCATACACTCCAGAACTCAACGATAAATCTGAGCGCATGAATAGGCTGATTGCTGAACGAGCAAGAGCGATGCTCTGTGATAGTGGAATGGGAAAATGCATGTGGGCAGAGGCTGTGTTGTCGGCAGTATATGTTATCAATCGAAGCTACACTGTGAATGGGAAATTACCTGCCAAGCTATGGTATGGAAAAGAGATTGATCTGGGAAATTTGAGGATTTTTGGATGCCGTGCACTAGCTCACATTCCTAAGGAGAAGAGGTCAAAATTTGACCCTAAAGCAATAGAGTGCTTCATGGTAGGCTACACAACCAATAGTTATCAGCTTATGAAAGGCAATGAGATATTCACAGCTCGCAATGTCATCTTTGATGAATCGAAATTATACTCGGATTTCTCGAAAACTATCATCTCTGAACTTGAGAAGGGGAACGTCGAAGACTCTGTTGAAAGTCAACTTCCCACAGCATCTGCACACGAAGACCAGCGGCCTGCTCGCTTGACAAAACTACCTCATCGATTTCAGGACTATGAACTAAATCTATGCATTCAAAATGAAATCAGATTCGAAGACTTGAAGTCAATGTCATTGGAAGAAAGAAACAAATGGAAAATTGCAATGGAAAGCGAGTTGGCCTCAATGAAGAATAATGAAGTGTGGGAACTTGTGGATAAACCCACTTCAAATTGCCCAGTGATTGATACCAAATGGGTATTACGTATTAAGTCCAACAACCTCTACAAAGCAAGATAGCTCGAGGGTTCCAACAGACAGAGGTGCATGAGGATATTTATGCCCCTGTGGCAAAAATGACAACTGTAAAAATAATGCTGTCAATGATAGCAACACAAGGATTCCATGTTATGCAAATGGACATTCGCACAGCTTTCTTGGATAGTCCAATTCAAGGTGACATATATGTCAAGCAGCCACCAGGATTTCAAGATGGTGAAAAAATTTGTAAGCTGAAGAAATCCATTTATGGATTAAAGGAATCACCTCGAAACTGGAACGATTGTTTTGACAACTTCATGAAGAGGAATGGATTCAGTCACTCGAAGGGAGATACCTGCCTTTACCTAAAGACTTCTGGTGAGATAAAACTGTATGTACTTCTATTTGTAGATGATATTTTAATGGCATGTAGTGATTTAGAGCAGATGAATAACTTCAGAGAAATAATCAGGCAAAACTTTGATATTACCGATCTCGATGTCCTAAACGATTTTAAATTTCTTGGTCTAGAAATTAAGTTGTTGCCTGATAGGTTGATAATATCTCAACAGTCAATGATTCAAAGAGCTTTAGTTACATTCGGTCAAGCAGATACTAAAAACACTCTTACACCAATGGAGGTCAAACTTCAACTTGAAAAAGCCACAGAGTGTGAGGAAAACTTACCTTTCCGCCAATTGATTGGTACCTTAATATACATTTCGGCTGGTACAAGACCAGATGTTAGTTATGCTACCAAATACATGAGTAGATTTTGTAACAGCTTCAATAACACTCATTATAAACATGCTCTGAGAATCTTGAAGTATCTCAACTCAACTAGTAATTTTGGCTCGCATTACGAGAGAAATGCCAAATGATCCCCAATTCAGATGTTCAGTGATGCAGACTGGGGAAGTGACCTGGATGATCGAAAATCCACTTCAGACTGTGCTGTCTTTGTGTTTGGTAATCCTGTGAGCTGGACTTCCAAGAAGCAGTCGATTGTGGCAACATCTTCCTTTGAGGCCGAGTATATTGCACTAAGTGAAACCATCAAAGAGACAATTTGGATCCAGTCAATTCTTGAAGACTTCAATCTAAGCAGTGATGAACCTATTCCTGTTTGGGAGGATAATCAGAGTGTAATTGCAATTGCCAAGTCTCATCAAATCAATGAACGTTCCAAGCATGCAAAGATTAAGTACCTACTCTTTTGTGAAAGACAGTGTTGCAAACAATCTTACTGTTCTAAATATGTAATAAGTTCTGAACAAGTGGCAGATATTTTAACAAAGCCACTTCCCCTTCCTTCATTCTGTGTGCATAGGAGTGCATTTAATCTAAAATAATTCACTGTGTGTTGTATAATTTTCGTTTTTCTTTGTCTTTGTATTTACTCCATCCGTGTTGAGAAGGGGTGTTGAATGTTGAACAACACAGATGTCTGCTTAGTTAGGACAACAAAGTTTGGGAACCACCACCCTCAACATGTATGAAGTGTAACCGTTATTACAAGAAATACACAGCAGTCCTTTTTACCATTCAAATGAAGTTTTAATATCATGTTTAACCAAATTCAACAGTACCTACCTATATTATAGTTTCTTCATACCCGTCAACTGAACATATTCTTCATTCAAACTGAAATACTTATCCGGTATCATCCAGGCAGTATGATTTTGATCGGTACCTATTTCCAATAAATTTAGCAATAGAGGTAGGTGCTCCCATTTAAATCTAAACATTAAAACGATCTCTTCGTTCACCAGTTGCTATGAGCTGAACTCGCCAAACCTCTCACGCCGAATTGTGGAACCCTCCTCTCGGAATACAACTGTGATATGTCTGTCAAAAGCTTCGTCCATATCCTCTCCATTAATCACCCCTTCATTGAAAAGCCGAAGCAGGCGGTTGAGTTCTTCCATTATCGAAAAATGGTAGAATGATATATTTGATGCTGTAATTAGGTATATGATACTGACTATTATGATGTGACGATTTATTTTATTTTTTATTTGCCTAATAGTTTAAGCCGCACCTTAACCAGAATGGTCATATGTACCTATAGGTATGATGTTATATTATATATATGATAAGATGTGATTATATGAATATGAATGAATAAGTAAATCAAAAATGTAACACTGAGGACTGAGACACTGACAAGAAGTAAATATGTAAAGGTAATGTTTATAAAGTGTCTGGTTAGGTAGCTCAACACGGTGTGAACTCGTCGTGGAGAAGCCGTCATGGAAGACCGTAGGATTGCGGTTTTGCACGGCACGAGATGACAACACGTCCGACTGTTTGTACGTCGCGCATCCGCATTAACCATTTCGTTGAAGATGGTACCGTAGTAGGCAGACTCTTGGTGGCTGCAAAAAGTCTCTCTTTTAGGCTGAATACTGCATTCCTACGCCAACATGCCTTCGCCCCTTTGATATAGACACCTGCCTACCTGTCGAAAGTCACGTAGGCACTCATCTAATTTATTATAGGACTCAAAGTATCCAAAAAAAAAAAAAAAAAAAAAAAAAAACTTCAACATCATTGCACAACTCCTTCCACTTCTGGAGCTTACTCTTAGCTATTAGGGCCTTCAAAGTTCGCCCCACCCCTCTATAATGCTCAGTCCGCACTCGGAATTCAAGGCAGTCTCTTCTAGTGCGCTGTGCCAGCCTACAAAGCCTGAAACAGGCCTTTCTATGTTCTGCAATCTCTTGGCTCCACCAATACGCAGGACGGTGGTCCCGCAGAGCTGTCTTCTTCGGCATTGAGCATTCGCAGGCTCTGGTTAGTAGACCCATGGTCGCAGTCACCAGTATTGCGGCGATGGGTCCTCCCGATGCCCTCCACTTAATTCTTTCAAGTGCGCCTCTCCCCATGTGGACCATAGTCTGAAACAACTTCTTGTCCAGACTCTCGACATTCCAACGCAGAGGAGGGGCCTTCCCTGACTGGGCTGACTCCCCCCTATCTCAAACTCTATGTATTGATGGTCGCTGGCAGAATAGTCCTCCAGTACCTTCCACTCACTGATCCGTGATGCAAGACTATTGGAGGACATTGTGATGTCTGGCATGGTCCCCCTACACCCAGCTCTTCGGAAAGTTTCATGATGATGGTTAGGCTCAATCGTGACGCCATCTCCATCACCCTATGCCCTCTGCTATCTGCGCTCGGTTCTCCCCATTCCAACGCTTTCGCATTAAAATCCCCAGCGACCACCACAGGTCCCCTTGTGCTGCGCACTGCATCCTCAATAGCAGCTAGCTTTGCCTCAAAAACAGCAATGGGGTCATTGGGAGTCAAGTAGCAGCTGAAATATGTTATTCCCCTGCTCCTTATCCAAACATGACCTGTCCCTGCTCCTCTACCCTCTACTGGAGCTGACGTGCGATTTACCACCCATATAGCAGCAGTGCCGGGTGGGTCAGCAAACCAATTATCCCCCCTTTCTTCATAATTATACTGTTCGCTTATCAGCATGACATCCGCGTTTCGTTCATATGCCATTTGTTCCTTCATGGCACTTGCCATCCTGCTTCTATTGAGGTTTATCTGGAGGAACCTCATCTTAGTCTCCCCCGTGCTTAATCTAGTGCCTTCCGATAAGCAATACAACTCTTCCTTCCTGCAGCGTGATTAGCCTGCTCGCGGCTATCTGCTACGGCCTTCCTGAAATCGTCCGAGATACAACATTCTTTGGCCATTTCGAGAAGAACAACCCCTTTCAGAGTCTTCTTAATGGCCCTCACCTCCGTCTGGGTGTCCTCAGGATTCACTGTTCAGAGCTTCTTGAGAATGTCAGAATAGCTCAGAGTGTCCGAGACCTTGATGACCAATGCATCCGGTCTAGGGGCCCGTCACTTCCGTTCTCTTACCTTCTTCTTTGTCTTCTGTCCCTGTTCTTGCTGGGGAACCCCCTACTCCTGCTTCATGGCCTTTTCACTCTTCTTTTTCTTCCTCTTTGGATCTTCCTTTTTCTTAGGCTTCTCCTCTCTCGTGGGGCCAGCTCTGGGCTCCGGCGGCTTGGCAACTGAACTGGCCAGCGTTCCTGCCCTATACACTTTTCCCTTAGTGCCCCTTATTGTAGCTTAGGAGTAGGATGTGTCTCCCTTGTGCTGCTGCTATCCTCCGGCTCCTCTCCTCGGATCCTCTTCCGGGTCGGTCCCTTGCTCTCCTTTTGAGGCGACCATCTCGTCGCCTGTGCCACTTCTGTCTTGAGAACATCTCTTAGGGAGCTCTTCTTTTTAAGGTTGGCACTTAGGGAATCGTATAACTCTACCGTGAGTGCCAATCCATCCTTGACCACCATGCTGATAGTTTTCTGATGCTTTGTAGCACTCAACATACTATATATCTCCTTCTTAATTTTCTGAAGGGTCACTTGGTCCTCTTTCTCAAGAGCCTGGATCTGTTTCCAGCTCCCCCACTGCGTCACATCCATGTCCGCACTCCTGGCTATCACAGGGGACTGGTGGCTGCTCTGATCCTTTGCCCCACTTTCGGAGTCCGTCTCCATACAGCTATCATCCAAGAGAGGCGGTACAGCTCTCTCCTTCTTCCTCTCGTCGGTTCCCGGCGTCACAGTCTTCTTAGGTGGTGATCTCAACATTTTCATTGATCCCTGACCCCGGTCGCCTCATCCCCCAGGGGGTTTCCCTGGGGGACTATGCCACTCACACTGGAAATTCTCAACAGATGGGAGATGACTCAAGGCCCCTACCCAAGTTCAGGGCTCCCACGGCTCTGACCCCGTGGGTACCGAGCGGAGCGCTTGCCAGGCCGGGGCCCCTCAGGACGGTTGGCAACGATCTCCGGGCAAGATTCCCGTTGCCCGCCTGGGCGACAGCTCTGCACGTCATGTTGTATCCTTGACTAGAGGTAGTCAAATCCAGTCCATTCTGAGTCAAGAGATATCCCCATTCTCTCTTGACCCACGCGAGCCACGAAACCCTGGGCCAGGGAGCCTAACAGGGTACTCTCAGTCAGCCACCTGATCCCTGGTTTTTTAGTGAGGTTATTATTCCTCCTGGCCAGAGCCTCGTTTGCGAATACAGGGGGCACCACGAGTAGGTGAGGTTGACTCTCTCCCCCTTACCCCCCATTACTTGATGTATATTGAGATAACTTATACATCCTCTCAATTCCATCATTTGGTTCATAGAATGCACATCCAACTAGGTTGCCACTGTAGATCCATCTGCAAATATCCATTTACTCTCGGGCCACCTCAATTGAGCATGTTCTAGAAAGGCCACGTTAAGCTCTCTACCTACACGATTAGTTGGCAAAAAGTATGATACTTTGAAAAGGACAATTAGCTCGGATAATTTCAGCCAAAATCGTGGTGGCAATCTATTCGAATCGACGACTTTCCGATCAATATATTCTCCAATGAAGCTTTCCACCAATGGTGGATTTGTTTTTCTGCTCAACCTTTCATTAGTAAGGTAGGTATTCTACTGCCAATGCCGCAAATCTTGTAATACTGGACTTTCAAGTGACTTCAACTTCATTAAGTAACGATCAGCCAACATCATTCTACGATGCTCCAGTGGTAGCTCACCCGATTCAGCCAATAAAACATTTGTAGGTGTAGAATTTAAAAATCCCAGACATCGTCTCACACATTTAAATTGCAACCTAGATATTTTTTCAAGGTGTGTGTTACATGCGTGGCCACAAAAGATGCTTCCGTAGTATATGATGGATCGAATTGTTGCTCGGAAGAATATCAATGATATTTCAGGATCTGATCCCCACTTCATACTTGTTACGGACTTGAGTATGTTGAAATATTTTTCGCTTTTGCTCAACACGAGGTCAACATGTTTTTTCCATGTAAGGTTTTTGTCCAATATCAGTCCCAAAAATTTCATTTCAGATTCCATCTTATAAGTGTTACTTCCCAGAACGATGTTGGAACCGATCGGGATGTTACGTTTTCTGGTGAATGGTACTACCCGAGACTTTGAAACAGATACCCTCAGTCCTTTTTCTGAACACCATTGTATTAATCTGGCTTCAAAACTTCCCAATCGCTCTATCCCCGTCTCTAATGTGTCACATTTCACATAAGCAGAAACATCATGCGCAAACTGAAGAAGTCGAACACCATCTGTCAATATATCCTCTATGTCACTCACACATACAGAATACAGAAAAGGACTGAGTATATCTCCCTGCGGGAGGCCTTGATATGCTACTCTAGTTTCCATAATTTCTCCATTTAGTCGAATAGAATACGTAACTTTATTATCCTCTTGATTAATTCAGTGGGCACTCCAAGTGATACCATCCTCCCCTGCTACACATTGAATTGGAAATGGTCATACGCTTGGGCGATATCAAGAAATAAGCAAAGGGTTATTCGTATATTTGCTAATGATTGATGAATGCTGGATATTAGTTGTGACATTCCATCATAGGTACTACGTGATTTCCGAAATCCGTACTGTGTGAGCGGAAGTTTGGAATGATATTCCAGAAACCATTATTCGTGTTCTATTCGTGTTTTCACCATTCTTTCCAACGTTTTCAGAAGACACGACGTCAACGAAATCAATCTATATGATGACCAAACGTTTGGGGGCTTTCCTGGCTTAATGATAGGAATCATGACGACGTCCCTCCATTCCTCCGGGAAACTACCCTTCTTCCAATGTTTGTTATAAAGTTGTAATAACGTAATTTTGCAATCTTGTGACAAATCGCTTATTACCTAGTGGATATGTAATGTTATCTAGTCCTGGTGACGTATTGGAGGAAATCTTCTGTGCCGCTTCAAATTCTGTCTGTGTGAAGGGCTTCATCAACTCTTCATCATCTAGCAGTATCCGACCAGGTTCATCGATAGGTAAACTAACAAACGATGGAGCATAGCTGTCTAAAATTTCAGTCACCCATTCTCCTTTACCTGTCGGCGATGAATTGGATATTTTTCTGTTCTTCAACATTTTGATTTTTTTTTTTTTTTTTTCCATATGATTGTCATCGGAGTTGATTTAGAAAGTTCAGCACAGAAAGATTGCCAGTATTCCTTTTGGGCTTTGTGTACTGTATTTTTAAATACTGAGTCTTTATCTAAGTATATAACACAATTATTGTGGGTTGGTTCATCACTATACTTTCGAAATGCAATTTTACGTTGGGTTAAAGCATCACTACAATTTTCATTCCACCATATTGATTTATTTTTCGTGATAGAGGTGGCATGACGTTCTGGAATAGCAGCTTCACATGCATCATTGATGATTCGAATTAGTGTTGAGTAATCGAGTTTCCCATGATCTTGTAGATTTCAATGGGTACGATATTGTTCCCAGTCTGCCTGCTCAATTCTCTATTTTCGAGAAGGAGTACGGGTTGTTGGTATTTGGAATTGATTGGAAGCGAATATAATCAGGAAGTGGTCTGAACCCATGGGGTCGTGTAAAACATGCCAGGTGAAATTGAGACATATATTGAGCGAACACAGTGTTATATCTACCGCCGAAGTAGCCATTGACTGTCGCCTGGGTATCATAGTTGGCTGACCATTATTCCGCCATTTGGAACGATCTCCGGGATTCCGCCTGGCTTTTCCAGGTTCTGAAGGTGTTACACTAACATTCATAATAATATTCAGAAACAAACTGAATCACAGCAACAAAACTAGTGATCACGCCACAGTTAAAAACCAGAATGAAAACCAATGCTAAAACAATAGGAACGATAGAAAACATACACAGAACTTTGAACTTTAGTTAGAAATTAGAAGCAATGTGACTGGTCGAAGGGATATGGACTCTTCTGCCGCACCTGCCCATACAAATATAGAAACTTTTGCAGCAACAAGCAATGTTTGAGCTTGTTTTAGCACGGATAAAGCTCGTTTTGACGAACTCGTGATACTCCAGCACATGCGTTAGGCTACCAAGAATGAAAGGAAAGCATTAACTTTTTTTTTTTTTTTTTTTTTTTTTTTTTTTTTTTTTTTTTAAACGGATATAGGCCCTTTTGCAGTGAGGCGCCTTAAGTATAGTTTTTAGAACACTTCAGTACTAACAGTACAGTCAGATGCTGAATGTTTGTACGTATTCGTTTTCCGATTCTATTGTTCTAAAGGTAGGCAATTATTTTATGTGCGTAGAAGAGCAAATGGGAAACTCCCCCTGAGTCATGGAACCCCTTCTGGTAAAGAAACGGCGGCGGGCTCAATTAACTTCTCATTTTAATCGCTTCGCCTCCCTTCCCCTCGCATTTTGACCAACTTCCCTTCACTTTTTTTGTTATCCGATTTCGGATTCAGATTTGGTGGGATTAAACCTGCATTTCGCCCACGAACACTGTCCTGAAAAACGTACCAATATGGGGTATATTTTAATAGGAAAAAGCCAAGTTTTTTGTCGGAATTTTCGAGAAAACGGGTCCGTTTTTTTTAATCCTCCATCGCCTTCCTCGTAGAAAAACCTACGAAACCAGTATTTCCCCGGAATTTTCGATGGCCGTTAAAAGGGGGAGGGGAAGCGGGGAAGTCGAAAAAGCGCGCATTAAAACGTGCTCCCACCCTCACTCCAACCGTCCAGGTTCGGGTGGGATTAGAAAAATTTTAAATCGCTCATACACCCTTTCAGAAAATCCCAAGAAGATCCCCCCACTAAGCCGTTTGGCAGAGCATAGACACGACAAACAGACAGACGGAGTTTCATTCTTATAAATAACTAGCCGCTCCGGCTCGCTTCGCTCGCCTCCACATCCAGCCGGGGGGCGAGCCCCCTGGGCTCTCCATTAACTTACTCGCTTCGCTTGCAAGGTGTGGCTGTATACATGCGATGTATTACAATTGAAACATGTAGAGGATGTTGCTCGCTTCGCTCGCAAACGGTAGATCCCTAAGGGTAGGTTTAACGTGTGTAGGGGATGTTGCTCGCTTTGCTCGCAAACGGTAGACCCCTACGAGTAGGTTTAACATGTGTAGGGGATGTTGCTTGCTTCGCTCGCTCGGTACGGCTATATATGTGTAGAAAAAACCCTGTACCCGACTCCCCCCCCCCCCCCCCATAAGTTTCTCGCTCGATACGGATGTATATGTGTAGAAAAAACCATGGACCCCCCCCATTAAGTTACTCGCTGCGCTCGCAAGGTGTGGCTGTATACATGCGATGTATTACAATTGTAACATGTAGAGGATGTTGCTCGCTTCGCTCGCAAACGGTAGATCCCTAAGGGTAGGTTTAACGTGTGTAGGGGATGTTACTCGCTTTGCTCGCAAACGGTAGACCCCTACGAGTAGGTTTAACGTGTGTAGGGGATGTTGCTCGCTTTGCTCGCAAACGGTAGACCCCTACGAGTAGGTTTAACATGTGTAGGGGATGTTGCTTGCTTCGCTCGCTCGGTACGGCTATATATGTGTAGAAAAAACCCTGTACCCGACCCCCCCCCCCCCCCCCCCATTAAGTTTCTCGCTCGGTACGGCTGTATATGTGTAGAAAAAACCCTGGACCCCCCCCCCCATTAAGTTACTCGCTGCGCTCGCAAGGTGTACATGCGATGTATTACAATTGAAACATGTAGAGGATGTTGCTCGCTTCGCTCGCAAACGGTAGATCCCTAAGGGTAGGTTTAACGTGTGTAGGGGATGTTGCTCGCTTTGCTCGCAAACGGTAGATCCCTAAGGGTAGGTTTAACGTCTGTAGGGGTTGTTGCTCGCTGCGCTCCCTCGGTACGGCTGTATATATGTAGGAAAAACCCTGGATCCCCCCATTAAGTTGCTCACTTCGCTCACAAGGTGTGGCTGTATACATGCGATGTATTACAATTGGCACATGTAGAAGATGTTGCTCGCTTCGCTCGCAAACGGTAGAGCCCTATGGGTAGGTTTAACGTGTGTAGGGGATGCTGATCCCTTCGCTCGCTTGAGGAAGTTATACTGCCCAGCCAACTTGGCAGACGTTTTTTTCAGTTGGAAATTCTTACAAACAAATTAAATCTTATAAAACTACGTGGAACCACAAAAAGTTTATTAGGGGATGTTGCTCGCTTCGCTCGCAAGGTATAGCTGTATATGTGTAGGAAAAAACCCGTATTTATTCCGTTGAAATGTCTCTCAAACGGAAAAGTTCCATCCTTCAACGCGCGCGTGCGTAGGCCATCTCGCAACATTGTGAAACGGCGGCGGGCTCGATTAACTTCTCATTTTAATCGCTTTGCCTCGCTTCCCCTCGCATTTTGACCAACTTCCCGTCACCTTTTTTAGATATCCGATTTAGGCCGCAAATACCTTCCCGAAAAACGTACCTTTATGGGGTATATTATAATTGGAAAAAACTAAGTTTTTCGTCGGAATTTTCGAGAAAACGGATTAGAAAGTGCGATTGAGTACTGTTTAATTTTTTTTGACGTATTTCTCGATAGTATTTTCGCGATCCGATCACGCTGTCGTCTTCCTCGTTCAAAACCCTACGAAACCGGTATTTTTCCGGAATTTTCTA